>JAPKLW010002170.1:82322-110728 GCA_026898455.1 Plectranthus barbatus
TAATATTAATAATCGAGAATTTTAATTTTCATCCCAAATTTTGATTATCATCAAATTTATCTTATTTTCAAAATACTATTGTTTTAAATTTTAATTATTTTTTCACCTCATATAAAAAATGATATTATTTGAATTCAAACAATATATGTCATATTATAACAAATTAATTATAATTATATTTATCGATTAAATATTAACTTTATAATATAATCGTGTTTCAAATATCACAAATGTACTATTATTTGATATATTAGATTATGCAATATGCAGGTATGAAAAAAATAATAAGATTATATGCCACACCGTTTGAAATTGTTCGACTATAAAGAGTTAATATTATACTAATATTGAAGTTAGAGATTCCATTATAAACATTTATTAATAAATAATTGAATTGATAAAATTAAAAAGGGAAGGTCTTGGGTTAGGCAGGCCTAAACGATTTAGGCGGATTTTATCATACCCAAATGAGTTGACCCATCCCAGATAGGGTTTATTAATCCCAATTAGGGTATATTATATGAGTTTGGACTACCCAAATGGGTTGACCCATCCCAGATAGGGTTTATTAATCCCAATTAGGGTATATTATATGAGTTTGAACTTGGGTTAATGGATAAAACCCGCCTAAACATTTTAGGTCTACCTAACTCAAGTTTTTGTCAATTAAAAATGCTACATTTATGGTTTCTAATTTTTGTTATTGAAAAAAAAATCATTACTAATTTCGCGATCCTCCAATTCCTTCGCAAATGCATCGTTGATGATCTCCACTAGATATAAGGGATACAACCCAAAATCTCTCATCCCATGTTAGGATTTAGGAAATTAGAAATGTTTTAAAAATTTTTAAGAAAAAAAATAAAAAAGAAATGAATAAGAAGGTAGTTATTACAGTTGGAGGGATAGAATCTGCATGTCCAAAGCCAGACAATAACGGTTTTCCATTGGTAAGAGAAAGGATCAAAGAAACCAAGAATCCTTTCTCTTCACCACCAAGGAACTCACCGCGAAAATCATTGCTAAAAATCATGAACAAATCCTTATCTTAAAATTTAAATCCTTCACTCCATTATGGCAAAAAAAATCTACGTTCTTGGATCGTCCATAATTCTCTGCGTTTTCTTGCAAATTCTTCCCACGGCGGATTCACTCTCCGAGTCCGCCGCTCTCTTAAAACTCAAGCAATCATTCACAAACTCATCTTCTCTCGATTCATGGAAGCCCGGCACCGAGCCCTGCGCCGACGGCTCCCAATGGTTTGGCATTATCTGCGCCAACGGATTCGTCTCGAGCCTCCGCCTCAAGAACCTCGGGCTTTCCGGCAACATCGATATCGATTCATTAGCCTCTCTTTCGGGCCTCAGAAGCGTCGGCTTCGTCTCCAATTCCTTCACGGGCCCTCTCCCGGATTTCAACCGCATGGGGCTGCTGAAGGGGCTGTACCTCTCGAGAAACCAGTTTTCCGGCGAGATTCCGTCGGACTATTTCAAGTCCATGGCGGGGTTGAAGAAGGTTTGGTTGTCCAGGAACAAGTTTTCGGGCCGGGCCCCAGCTTCGCTTTTCCAGTTATCCCATTTGCTGGAGCTGCGCCTCGACAACAACCAGTTTTCGGGCCCCATTCCTGAAGTTGAGCTCCCATCTCTCCTCTTCTTGGACGTCTCCAACAACAATTTGGAAGGTGACATCCCTTCTAGTCTCTTGAGATTCGGCGCCGACGCCTTCACCGGGAACCCCGGCATCTGCGCCGGCGACGACTGCGTCGCTTCGATGGAAGCGGCGGAGCCCCTGACGATCAAGAGCAGCGAGAAGCCGTATTTTCTGTGGGCTTTGGTGATATCTTCCGTCGTGTTCTTGGTGATGGTGCTTTGGATCTTCGCGTTGAAGCGGAGGCAGGAGCGTGATGATGGGATAGACGCATGCACCAGTTTCCACATATCTAGTGTGAGAAGGACCGACGGCGTGACCAGCCGGGGGACCGGGCTGATCCCGTGCGGAGGCGGGCCGCCCTCGGGCCGCAGCCGGAGGGGGTCGAAGAAGTTCGGTAAAGGGGTGGAGATAGTGATGATAAATGACGAGAAGGGTGAGTTCACCATGAATGATCTGATGAAAGCTGCAGCTGAGGTGCTCTCCAACGGCGGGCTGACGTCGTCGTACAAGGCGGTGATGCTCACCGGAATGACGGTGGTGGTGAAGAGGATCAAGGAGAGTGCCAAAATCGGGAAGGAGCAGTTTGATGCAGAGATGAGAGGGCTGGGAAGTTTAAGGCATGATAATGTGTTGACACCTTTAGCTTATCACTACCGTAGAGATGAGAAGCTTTTGGTGTTTGAATACATACCTAAAGGCAGCCTTCTCTACACTCTGCATGGTAAGAGTTTTTAGTTACTGTCTCTCAAGATTTTCAGGGTCGGCCCTCGTTCATGTCTGAACTTCGGGTATGTTTCTGTTCAGGTGACCGCGGCCTCTCTTACGCGGAGCTGAATTGGGCTACAAGATTGAAGATAATCCAAGGGATTGCAAGAGGGCTGGCTTACCTTCATTCCGAGCTCGCCACGCTGGACTTGCCACACGGTAACCTAAAATCGAGCAACGTGCTTCTCACGGAGGACAACGAGCCTCTGCTCACCGAGTATGGACTATGCCTGGTGATGAGTGGAGCCTCTGCAGCACAAGCACTAGCAGCCTACAAGGCACCAGAAGCTATTCTGGATCAAAACATTTCACCAAAATGCGATGTTTATTGTCTAGGAATCATCATTCTCGAAGTTCTTACAGGGAAGTTTCCTGCTCAGTTTGTCACCAATGGAGAAGGTGGGGGTGATGCAGTACAGTGGGTGAGACTAATTCTAGCTGAGGGGAAACAGTCTGATATATTTGATCCGGAGATTGAGAGGACTCAGCAGTCGAAAGATGGAATGAAGCAGCTGCTCCGTATCGGTGCAGCCTGCACGGAGGGCAGCCCCGAGCAGCGGCTGGACATGGGAGAAGCTCTTAGGCGGATAGAGGGCATACCGGTGGAGGGACGATCTCATGACATGACGACCATCCAAGTTGAGGCCCCTGGTGGGAGGCTGCATAGAGTAGTATAAGAATGTAGTGCCCAGTTTTTTTTTGCAAGAATCAGACAGTTCTATATATGGTTGAGAGAGGGAGGGGCCATTTTGGCAACATGCACACATAATTTGTTGATTTTTAGTGATGCTGTATTTTTCGTGGGGTTATAGCCTTTGTAGGGAGGAGGTTTTGTACATATTTCTTGTAGAAGATTCAACTCCTAATCTTCTGGTTTATGCAGAAACATGGAGTTTGATGTGGTGGAAGATAGTGGAACTTTTCCTCAAAAATTCAACTTCGTATAATCTACAATATGAAGATAAAGTTCAAATTTAATGTATACAGTTTCTATAGAAAATAAAATGAGTTTTATCAATTCAGGATCCGAAAAATAGTTTAATTATCGATTCAGGACCCAAAAGATCATACGATTCTCAATTCAGGACCTCAATATCAGGTCCTGGATTGAGAATTGTTTGATCTTTCGGGTCCTAGAATGACAAATAATATTTCGAGTCCTGAATCGATAATTAAACTATCTTTTGGAGTCCTGAATCAGACAATTCTCCAAAATAAAAATACAAGATCACAAGGGCCAAAAGGGAGCCTAAACTTGTTCACTTCTAGCGAGGTCATAAAATTCAATAAACAAATATGTGAAGAAAAACCAGTGAGTAGGAAACAGAAAGAAAAGAAGAAACAATCCGTTGATATTTCCAAGTTTCTTTCTCATCTCCCCCCTTACGATCTCTCAAGTATTCTACTGATCCAATTAGCCAAGCCACATGTATGTTGATGAATCCAAGTTAACAGAGGTATGCGTACCATTTTATGCGGTTTTTTCTTGTTCAAGTTCAGTATGGGGTATACCGTTGCCGCTTCTAGGAGATCTGAGCTCTGGAGTTCTCACATCCTTTGAGGCAACTGCCGATGGTTTTATGAGTTTCAGAGTGTCGTCTTTATCGAACTCTTCATCAGCATCCTCAGACGAATAAGCATATCTGGAGGAGGCAATCACATATGAGGCAGATGAGGAAGAGGGGGAGGGAAGACAGACAGATGCTAAGATAGCATATCATGGATCTTGGCAGTAGAATGTATAATTTAGATCAAGAATGAATATGGTTGGAGTAGTTCAATTTTCTAAAGAATTTAGATTTTCATCACTGTAGGATGATTATGTTTCCAACTAATGTCTGGCTCAAGCATGGTAAATGGTTTATGCAGTTAAACACTGGGTTTTTGAACGAGATGGTTACCTCATTGAGTTCTGTGATGGCGCCCAAAGAGCACATATGACGCACAAGAGGGAGAATGACAACACTTGCCAGAAGGCTGGGATGATCCAAGCATTTTGCCATTGTTCATTGTATACATCATTTGACTTAAAATATAGCTGCAAAAAGCAAGGCAGTATTTCGTTACATCAAAAAGATATGAAGAATGAAATAGAAGACAAATATCATTATGAGTAGTTTCTTCATCTGAAAATTATCTGTACCACCAAAACAAATGAGACATCTTGAGAATTTTAACCATTGATAAGTTACTCTCTTGGAGCCCATATAACCTAGTTGTATCAAATAGCCAGACTAGTGGATGATATATAATGCTTGTTACTCAATTCTTGTGCATGTTTCTATGCTCAACAGGAACTACATTATTGGATTTGACTTAAAATATGCAACCAACATTACCTCGTAGCAAATCCAACCAACAGACACGATAACTGCAATGGCTAATGCATTTGTGAACTTCCTGTAAATATCTAATTTGACAGTCATCCTCCTAGCCTGTTAAGTCAAGTAAACAAGGAAATCAGAGCACATCATCGCCTAAGTAAACAATAAAGGGTTCCAACAGAAAATAGTTAGAACTGGAAACCAAGCACCTAACCATTACAGTCATGAGAATGCAAGGAATATAAAGTGTATACCAAGTCACTGACCTTTTAAGAACATAATTTTTTTTTATTTCAGCTAGAGATCATAAATTATATGTGTGCCTATATCTATTTTTTAGTCGTGATTTTATGGGTGACAGTCAAGCCAAGTACAACTCATGACATTTGATGTTCATCATTGTCTCAAATATCCATGCACTTTTAGCACCAAGCTAACACAGAAACCCAATGGCAATAAATTCTAGCATAAAAATAAGACATCTGTTTTTTTGAAACACTATAATTTCCAATCCCTAAGGCAATGAATTCTAGTATAAAAATAAAACATCTATTTTTTTGAGACAATATAATGGCCATGAATTCAAGTATAAAAATAAAACCTCGATATTCTTTGGGACAATTTATTTGCCATCCGCAGGTTTGGCTTGATAGTTAGTTTTTATACAAGAGGACCACTTTCAAATAAATTAAAAAAAATGTTTGCTTAGGAATGAGTATGGAATACCTGAAGCTTATTCAAGGTTGAAGAGAGGGAGGTGAATATCCAAAGAATGAAGAAAGCATCCAAAACTGCAACTGGCAGGACAAAAAATAGTCTAGCGTTCCCCGAGTGATCACTCACGGTACCAACATTTTCAATAATTTCAAGCACTTCAGATGCAAGAAAGAAAGTTCCTCCAAGTAGCATAACTTTTGATGTAAGACCTCCTAAGGTAGGTCTGACGACACCATAGCCCATGGACACTATTAGTAAGACCAATCGTGCCACTGTACGTTTCACTGTTCCAAAAGTGACAGCCCAGAGGGTGATCCCAGTTGGTCTGGTTCCAGTCTCATTGAACTCAGCATAGTCAAAGTACCACAAGGCCATCTCTAACATTCCCAATGTTATCACAAGTGTAATACAGTTTTGCAATGGAAGGACCTCCTTCCAGAATCTTGCATACTGGGAAAACCAGAACAACCCAAGTAGCACAAATGCAAAAGACATTAACCCATAAAATCTCATGAGTGGAGCCATTCTACCAGGTAGATAACCAGTAGGGTTTTTCCAGACAGTTTTCCCCTCAACAAAAACCTCTTTAAGCTGTGGATCACAATGAATGAAATACAGGTTATACATGCCAGTTCTTATAATTTGTATAGATCTTGGCTGCAGAGCAGTCTCTGTCGCATCTATGTCAAATGATGCACCAAATACTTGCGGCCAACCTGGATCATTAGTGGAAGGGCGGTAAATTATTTGGCCTTGCTTACAGACTCCAAGTTTTGCAAGATCTGCCGTGCAGCACACAGCTTTCTGACCTCCATACGCTGAACCTCCAATTGTCTCTCTGTCGTCAACCTCAAATACAACAGCATGAATCGAATCTGAGCTGAAATTGGAAAACTCCACAGGCCTCCGGAATTTTATCCTTTCAAATCTGGTTTTTAAGATTGAAAGATCAGATTAGGATCTAGTGAATTAAGATGAAGATGCTCAGACCAAAAGCAAAGCAAAGCAAATGAATTGGACATATACCCCATAAACCACTACATTTTCTTAAGGCTTCCATTTCCTATAAGCTTTCATTGACAGCAAATCAGTCTAAATATTAGCTAAAGTACAAGTTAACAGCTTCTTTGCATTGACTGTGGCTCAATAAAAAGAAAACAAACTCTTCTTGAAGTACAATGAGTACCATGATGCGATCAATCCCCATTAGTTTACACTCGTCGAAACAAGAGTTGGTGATCGTAACACTACTAGAACAACAACCACACAGCAAGCCCGATAAACTCTCCGCATCAATCAATCTCTCTAAAGAGTAAAATCCAAAGCATCTCACCAAACACTTTACATACATGATACATCCAACCACAGACACCCACAAACATCAAAATCCCGAGTAAATCCCCCCAAACACTCGAATTCAGCACCTTCAAGCAACAATACCTTAACAAAACGATCACGCAACAACAAAGTAAAATAGCACCAAATTCATCGAAAAAAAATAAGCAGCAAAATCGAAAATTTACCGAATAAAAGAGTCTCCGGGGGAGGACTCGTTGAGTCCAGGGGGCGAAGAGTAAATCCCCTCGCTGCCGCCGTGAACGACGAACGCATTTCCTTTCGCGGTGAATCTCTCTCCGGCGTACCCGTGCACCGACGCCTCAATACGAAGAGCAGCGAGAAGCAGCAGCGTGGACGCGATGGGCAGAATGTGGATTGGCGAGCTCAAGCGCAGCATTGTGCAATAGACTTGAGCTCGTGCCAGTGGATCGGAGGAGAGAGAGGGAGAGGGAGAGGGAGAGGGAGATCTGATGCGGGAGAGAGTGTAGAATGGCGTGCAGTCAAGTTTTTCTCTCCAACGCTGGTTAAACCCATGGACTCACTCAACTAGTAATAACAGAAATTTATCCGCTGCGACGGTCCCAAGAATTGTCTTATCCCCTCACCAGTAAAAACTCACCACGTGTTAGTCGAATCGGTTTTATTCATTCATAGAACTAGCCCTACCCACTGCCACATCAACTATAATCACAATCAATTATATAACTGAATTATAAAAACAAAAAAATTGACTCCATTCAACAAAAATTGAAACATTTTTTCACATAATAAAAAAAACAATGAGTTTTTTTAAAATATGTGCATAAGTAATGAAATTATTGAGTAGGTAATTTGTTCGAATTCAACTCGACTTGATTAAAGGAAAAAAAATTCAAGTTATATTTAATTTATCTAGTGAATTAAGTCATGATATGGCTTGTATATATCAATAAAAGAGAGGTATATAGAAAGACAAATGATTGTGAACGAAGGGAGCTTGGGATTTGCGGAGCAGAGTCATTTGCCCATGAGGGATGTATAGGTTTAGAGCGCAGGTCGATTAATGGGCTAGGACTTTGGGGTGGAGCCCTCGCAGTATGGTACGGGGTATGTGAATAATTTTGTACTTCGTAAGTTTTTAGTATTAATTTATTTGTAGCCACACTAATGACATCAATAAAATTATCCGCTTATTTATCGTAAATGTAGGTAATTGTGAACCACGTAAATCTTATGTCTACTCTTTAATATTCATAATCTTATATTATATAACCAATCCATCATAATAAAGATAAAATAATTGCAGAAAAATAAAAAATATTAGAGAGATAGACGCTCCAAGTTCACCAACAAAATATTTCATGTATCTTCAATTAAAATATTTTATTTAATTAGTGGGTGTCATGCCATGGTATATGTATTTGTAGAATATATAAATAGGAATTCATTCCCATTAAACGTGCTTCGTTTCTTTGGGTGTGGTGAAAGAAGTTAAATTAAGGCATTGGTGAAAAATGATAATTTTGACGGGTTATTTTTATTCTTTTTGTTTTTTTAATTATTCATAAATTTGTGTTGTGTTCTTATATATTTCTCAGGCAATTCTAAAAAATTCTTTTCTCTGATCTTGATGAACTGTATGATAATGTGATGATCTTTTGATAAGCACATTACAATATTTGTTCAAAGTCATGGATTTTGTTTCTCTTAGTAGTTGAAAATGATATTGCTTTGTAATGATTGGGGTCCTTTGCAAAAATATTTATTCTATTTAAAATATTTAGCAAAAATATATAAAAAATATTTTATATTTCAAATTTTTTTATAGTAAAAATATGGAGATCTTTCTTAATATTCAAAACTTAGAAATGAGTAATAATTATGGTATCCGGAAAAATTTAGATAAATTTTGGAGGTTTATGATTTTGAGAGTTTGGATGATTTTGAGTTATTGAATTATTTTGGAGTTGAAGAAATGGTTTGAATTATCTTAATCAATAATTTCCAATACATGAAAATATATTGGAATTAACTAATGTGATAAAAAATGTATGAAGAAAATATATATTTTTTAATTTTAGTGAGAAAATATATCAACATTATACTCTATATTTGTAGAGAAAGAAATGTTAATAATTTTGGTATAATTTGTTATTCTTTTTTATTTTTTATCATTCATATTATTAATAATATGACATTATTTATCTATAAAATTAACTATCAAATTACAAGCTGCCAAATGTTACTAAATGATTGGATGGCAACTCATGACTTAAAAAAAAGTGGAAATACTTTTAAGTTTTAAATACCTATTTTTATAAAGTGTAATTCTAAATGCAGCCAAAAAATTTCTCCACACAGCCCCTTTTTTAAGAAAAATAAAATTATTACTCCCTCCGTCCCATAACATTAGTCCTGTTTTCCTTTTTTGTTTGTCCCAAATATTAGTCCTCTTTTCTAAAATGGAAAATTAATACACACTCACTAATAAAATATTAATTTCCTCTATCTCTACCCGCATCGGTATCTGTGCCAAAATGAAACAAGACTAATATTATGGGACGGAGGGAGTATTTATTATTACTGATTCGCCCTTTTAACTCTTTTTCTTTAAACAATGGCCGCCCCCAACTCCTTCCAATTGAAAATATTTTTGCCTTCTTTTCCAAATCTCCGCCACTTCAAAGGATGATCACATCAATGATTTCCCTTTTAATGCAGTGTATTTTACTTTTAAAACAAAGCTGAAATTCCAATATTTTTGTGAAGAACATCATTTGCTCTAATTCCATAATTATCTTTTCCCGATCTTACTACCCATACGCCCATTTTCTTGCCTTCGATTATTCTGTAGTTGATTAACATTAATGTCCAGAAATTACGAGAATTGGAATTGAGTTTTAGCATGTTCCCCAAAGGATTTTGAGCAGGGGTATCGATTTGTAGTTGCTTTCAAAATCTCTTTGGATATTTTTTGGTTTGAGAACCACTAAGTTATAGAGGTAGGGAATGAATCCGAGCAAGAAAATAATGACCGCAAGGAACAACATTTTTCCTTTTGATAGATAATTACAATACTATGAATGTATTGTATAAAGTCTCATGTGGTGATGTGGTTTGAAATAAAACACTAAAGATAAAAATAAATGAGATAGCAGTGCGCTAGTAAGGAATTTGAAAAATTAAAAAAAAATCTATAAAAAATTAAAAAATGATGGTAATGATCTTCTAAATATACAATTTTTTTATTTTGGGAATAAAGGAGGAAAGTAGATCGTGCAGTAGTAATTGAAGGGGCTGCAAAATTGGGAGTTATGAATTTCATCTAAAATTAGGGATAATTTGTAATAACATATAAAAGTTTAATTATTTTTTTCTAAAGAGGCTGCAAGGAGAAAAAGTGTGGCTGCATTTAGAATCACCCTTTTATAAATTATATCACAAAAATACTCACTTCTTATAACACATATAAAAAATATCCAAAAGTACAATTTTCTACCAAAATTAGACATTCAGGTGTCCTTTTTTAATAGGGTCTGTTCCCGGTATGAATCGGGTCAGTTTCAGACCTGATTCAGACCTGGAACAGACCCCATTAAAAAACATTTATTAAATATATATTTTTTTAAATGGGGTGTGTTCCAGGTCTGAATCGGGTCGGTTCCGGACCTGATTCAGACCTGGAAGAGACCCCATTAAAAAAAAGACATATGAATGTTTAATTTTGGTAGGAAATTGTATTTTTGGGTATTTTTATGTGTTATAAAAAGTGGGTATTTTTGTGATGTGTATAGAGTAAATGGTTATTTTGCTTTTTCACTCCAAAAAAAAAAAAAGAAGCTAAAAGTGACCTTGCCGCTCACCTCTGCCATTCCAATTTCACCTCCATTCTCACGCAAACTCATATCATCATCTATCCTCTGTCATTCCAATTTATACATTCCAACATTTATCACCTCTATCATTCCAATTTCGCCTCAATTCTCACGCAACCTCATATAACATTTATCACCTCTGTCATTCCAATTTCGCCTTAATTCTCACGCAACCTCATATCATCCTCTATCATCTGCCATTCCAATTTATACATTCTAACAGTTATCACCTCTGTCATTCCAATTTCGCCTCAATTCTCACGCAACCTCATATCATCCTCTATCCTCTGCCATTCCAATTTATACATTCTAACATTTATCACCTCTGCCATTCCAATTTCGCCTCAATTCACATGCAATCTCATATCATCCTCTATCCTCATCATTTATCCTCTGTCATTCCAATTTATACATTCTAACATTTATCACCTATGCCATTCCAATTTCGCCTCAATTCTCACACAACCTCATAACCAACACTGGTTTCTTGAACACCTCACGGCTTATTGTCAAAGGATGAATAGAAGCGGTAGAAGAAGGAAGTCGGTAAAGACCGAGCAATCTGTTCATAAGGTTTTACGCTTACCTAGATTTTTGTTCCCTACACCATAGATCGGTTTTTTGTTTCCTAATTTCCATGTTTTAGGCCTTGTGCATAAGGATTGCGTGTGTCTAGATTAATGGGTTATAGACTCGATTTTTAGAGGATTAACGTTCAAATACTGAAACTAAACATTTATTGTTTGAAATATTTTCTGGGATAATAACTGATTAGAACTTTGTAGAATATTATATTTCATCTAAAAGTTTGTATATAGGTATTGATGTGAATGTGTAAGGTTTTGTAAGTTTAATTGTAATCTGGTTTTGTATTATAGGATAAAGCATCTAATGGTAGTTCAGATACGGAATCAGGCATTCAACTGTTGCATAAGCGTGCTGAGAAATCAAATGTGAATAGTTCTGATACGGAATCAGGCATTCAACTGTAGCATAAAGAAGGGACTTGTCCACACATCACCTACAAAAGCCTCTACTTAGACTCACAAAAGAACTACTTTGACTCACAAAAGATGGCAATGTCAATGATGTTTTTGTGATTGTGTTGTGCTAGCTATGTTCATTTACTAATGTGTGAATTTTTTTCTTTTTCGTTTTGTAGATTGAGGCTTTGATGGAGGAAAAGTATGACCTAGTGAGGAAGCTAGAATTCGCTCTTGGAAATATTGCAGCAATAATTTTAAATTATCTCTGCTACTCAGTCCTCATTCTATGATTATAATTATTTTGCAAGCATGTGATGGTTTATATCAGAAAATTAAAACAGAACAAATATTTCAAGTTAGACTTTGAGGTTGACACAGGATTTGTGACTGCTATCTGACTATCATTATGCTTTAACATTTGACAATTGTTATGTGCATGTTCAAGCTAGATCTTGAATGCACAGACAGTTTTTTGATGTCCATTCATGTTGAGTAGTGCTTGACTCGATGACCATCTGTTTCCACCAGTATGAGGTGATGAAGAATGGTGCTCACAAGAAATAGACACGTGGACATATTGCAGATGATCCGAAGCCATCGCCAAAAGAGACCTATAAGTGGCTGGCATTGCTGCCTTTAGTGTTATGTTTTAAAACTTATGTAGACCTATTTCTATCAGCGTTGCTCTCTTTTTCTTTCTCTGAGTACCTATTTTGGTCAGCCCATTAAAAAAAGACATCTGAATGTTTGATTTTGGTAGGAAATTATATTTTTGGGTATTTTTTATATGTTTTATAAGAAGTGGGTATTTTTGTGATGTGTATAGAGTAAATGGTTATTTTGTTTTTTCACTCAAAAGAAAAGAAAAGCTAAAAGTGTCCCTGCCGCTCACCTCTACCATTCCAATTTTGCCTCAATTCTCACGCAACCTCATATCATCCTCTATCCTCTGCCATCTAACATTTATCAACTCTGCTATTCCAATTTCGCCTCAATTCTCACGCAACCTCATATCATCATCTATCCTCTGCCATTCCAATTTATACATTCTAACATTCATCACCTCTTCCATTCCAATTTCGCCTGAATTCACATGCAACCTCATATCATCCTCTATCCTCTGTCATTCCAATTTATACATTCTAACATTTATCACCTCTGCCATCCAATTTCGCCTCAATTCTCACGCAACCTCATATCTTCCTCTATCCTCTGGCATTCCAATTTCGCCTCAATTCTCACGCAACCTCATATCATCCTCTATCCTCATCCTTTATCATCTGCCATTCCAATTTATACATTCTAACATTTATCACCTCTGTCATTCCAATTTCGCCTCAATTCTCACACAACCTCATAACCTACACTGGTTTCTTTTGTTACCTTTGGTGAGAGAATAATCAAAATAGGGTTTGGAATTGTGTTTAAGTTAATACAAAGTGGACCCAAGATAATGGGCTTAAGATATGGGCCTTAACACCCCCCTTCAAACTCAAGGTGGATTCAAAACATTGAGTTTGAGTAAATGAAACCGATGTTGCTACCGAGTTTGTGCTTTGGTGAAGAAGTCTGCAACTTGCAATTCAGAGGACACATACTGAAGAGCAATAATTTTCTGAGAACAATGTGATCGAGTAAAAGAAGCATCAACACCAATATGTTTTGTAAGATCATGCTTCACCGGATTAGTAGCAATTTGTATAGCTCCAGTGTTATCACAAAAAATGGGTGTTGGTGTAGCACAGGAAACACCAAAATCAGCTAACAACCACCGAAGCCAAACAATCTATGAGGTGGTGGTAGCAAGTGCTCGAAGCTCTGCCTCTGTACTAGACCGAGAGACAGCTGCTTGCTTCTTGGATTTCCAGGTAAGAAGAGAGGAACCAAGAAAAATACAATATCCTGTGATAGAACGACGGTCTGCCGGATCACTTGCCCAAGTGGAGTCCGAGTAAGCATAAAGCTGAAGTGAACTATCTCGAGTATAGAGTAAACCTTGAGAGGATGTGCCCCTTAAGTATCGCAGCAGACGAAGTAGATGCCCAAAATGAACCGAAGTTGGAGCACTCACAAACTGATTCAAGATATGAACCGCATGAGCAATATCAGGCCTCGTGACAGTAAGGTAAACAAGACTGCCGACAAGGTGTCGATACCGTGAAGGATCCTCAAGCGGTATGCCATCAGTAGCACGAAGCTGTAAATGGAGCTCCATAGGAGTGGCAGCCAACCGAGTATCAGTGATGCCAGAACGAGTAATAAGATCTTGTATGTACTTGGATTGGCACAAATGAAGGCCTTGTGCAGTATGTAGTACTTCAATGCCTAAGAAATAGCTCAAAAGTCCCAAATCAAACATATGGAATTGTTGTCCAAGTTGTGTCTTCACATGAGAGATATGTTCCTCATCATCTCCTGTAATCAGCATATCATCAACATAAAAAAGGAGTATGGTCCGGCCACGTGGAGAAAGATGAATGAACAAAGCAGGATCATGGTCACTAGGTGAAAAACCAGCAGCTCGTATCACAGAGACGAAACGTTCAAACCAAGCTCGTGGAGCTTGTTTGAGACCATACAAAGCACGACGAAGGCGACAGACATGACCAGAGGGGGCTGTAACACCGGGGGGTGGCTGCATATAGACTTCCTCATGTAAATCACCGTGAAGAAAAGCATTCTTAACATCCATCTGAGAGATAGTCCATGAACGAGTAGCAGCCACTGCAATCAGAGTACGAACAGTAGTCATGTGAGCAACCGGAGCAAAAGTTTCATCATAATCATGTCCCTGAGTCTGCTGAAAGGCTCTAGCAACAAGACGAGCTTTGTATCTCTCAATAGAACCATCTGATTTAGTCTTAATCTTGAATACCCATTTACATGTAATAGGTATAACATGTGATGGTAAAGGGACAATATCCCAAGTGCCAGTATGATGAAGGGCAGCTAACTCCTCAGACATAGCAAGTTGTCATTCAGGATAACGGACAGCTTCTTTATATGTGGAGGGCTCTTCAATAATTGCACCCACACTTGGGTAACCCAACTTGTCAGGAGGGGCAATTTTAGCACGATCTCGAAGATTATATCTTCGTCCAACATGTGACTCATCAAGATCGTTAGTGGCATCAGAAACAATAACATCAGGACTAGTAACATCAGGACTGGCCGATGAGGTATCAGTAGAGGGAACAACTGTGGGATGTTCGGAACGGCGTGTATAGACATGGGTGATGGGTGGTATAGGCTCAATAGGGTCAGGTACGACGGAGGGAGTAGAATCAGGAAGGACAGGAACAGAAGGAGAGGGCATATTGACATCATGAGCAGAGGTAATAGGAGGAAGACAAAGAAAAGATGTGGACTTCACTGGAGAATCTAAAGGTTGAGTAGTAGAGTTATAGAAGAATGGACGATCCTCAACAAATGTCACATCACGGGAGATACGGATGCGATGAGAGGAAGGATCATAACAACGATAGCCCTTATGTTCAGGACTATAACCTAGAAAAACACACTCCACAGATTGGACAGTCAATTTGGTTCACTCACGTGGGGGAAGCAAAACATAACAAGTGCACCCAAAGACACGAAGATGTTCATACTTGGGAGAAGTACCAAAAAGGACTTCACCTGGACATTTACCAGATAGTTTGGAAGAAGGCTGTCTGTTGATAAGATAAACAGATGTAGAAACGGCTTCTCCCCAAAAATGAGAAGGAACAAAAGAGGCAATCAAAAGAGTACGAACAGTCTCTATGATGTGGCGATGTTTACGTTCAGCAATGCCATTCTGGGCATGAGCCCCAGGGCATGACAACTGAGCAAGAGTACCCTCAGAGGTCAAAAACTGGCGAAAAGCATCAGATAAGTACTCACCACCAGAATCAGACCGAAGAACTTTAATAGGAATAGAAAATTGAGTGTGAATCATGCGAGTGAAAGATTGGTAGATGGAGCACAACTGAGATCGATGTTTCATGAAATAAATCCAAGTATATCGAGAATGATCATCAACAAAAATAACATAATATTTATGACCACCTTTAGTGGCAAAAGGTGCAGGACCCCATACATCAGAGTGAACAAGATCAAAAGGTCTAGCTGAATAAGACAAACTAGAGTAATATGGAAGTTGAATTTGTTTTCCAAGCTTACAACCTTTACAATGAAAGCTAGACTCAATAGATGTACGTCCTAAACAGCCACTACTAATTAAAGCAGACAAACGAGATCCACAGAGATGACCCAGACGATGATGCCACTGAGCAAAAGAGGTAGTGGCTGGCAAAACAGAGGAAGCATGAGCACTGGATTGAGGGAGACGTAAGGTGTCAAGAACATATAGGCTAGGAGAACACCTACGGCGATGGCCAGTCCCAATCACAGTCCCGCTTTGACGATCCTGAATAAAACAAGATGAGTCATCAAAACCAACAAAGCAATTATGATCAGTGATCTGACCGACTGAAAGGAGATTCATAGACAACTTAGGTACAAAAGAGACATCAGGAATAGAAAAATTTGAAGTATGAAGGGAACCCTGATGAATGATAGGACAAGAAGTACAGTCGGCTGTCTGAATAGAAATACCATCAGCTACAGGCTTACTGGCAACTAAATGAGTCTGATCAGATGTCACATGAAAGGAAGCCCCGGAATCAAGCACCCAAGAAGATGCGGGAGTGCTAACAGGCGAGGCTGCAGCAACAGACACAGAGCCACTAGGAGTGGAAGTGGTACCACGACCACGAGCTGCACGACGAGCACGAAAATCAGCTAACTTCTCTGGATATCGAGTAAAACAATTTTCTGAGCGATGAGAAGTCTTCTTGCAATGCTCACAAGGCTCAGAAGAGTTGTCCCTTGCTCTGTTGGACTTCTGAGGGGCTGCTAGTACACTATAATGGCTCGGTGCAGGTGTAGCAGGTGACTGAGAAGAAAGACGTGTTTCCTCAGCTATTAAAGCAAATAAGACATCAGAAATAGATGGGGTAGTAGCAGCATTTAGTAGCTGCTTGCGAATGGGCTCAAAATCAGATCGTAGTCCATGACAAAACTGATAAATAAGAAATTTCTCAATAAACTTGATCTTGTTAGAACAACAACCTGAACACTGACCATCACACTGAGGTACCATCGAGAGAAAAGGCCCCATCAATCGATCAAAGGCAGTGTAGTACTCCTCTATAGACAAATCATTCTGTTGAAGGGCATGAAGTCCTTGCATCAAAGTGACCAGGAGAGCACTGCTATTCTGAACATAGCGCCCCTTCAAGTATTCCCACATCTCCTTGGCAGAGTTATGGTGCTCAAGACTCATGATCAAAGAAGGCTTCATGCTAGTGACAATGGCACTCATCACCCGTCCATCATCATTAAGCCAAGACGTAACAGCAGAAGCACCAGAACCATCCTTTGATTTATCAACCGGAGGATCATCAGTCAAATGAGATGCAAGGCCAAAACCCCTTAATATAGTTTTGACAGAGAATGCCCACTCCCGATAATTACTAGGACCATCAAGCTTTGTAGGAATAGAAATAGCAGCCGGCTGCGACATAGTGAAGGTGAAAACCAAGAGAAATGAAAAACAGTCCAGGCAAAATGGAGCAGCGATGGTGTGGTTGAGACCGGAGCAGCCCAAACAGAGATGCTGCGACGTGAACACAGCGGAGACCGAGTTGAAGGTGGGCAATGCTGAAGAGAGAGCAACAAGGCAGCAGCTAAAGCACCGAAGCAGACAAACCAGGCGTAGGAGAGCAGCAAAACAGCAGGAGAGACAGCAGCAGCGAGCAGTCACGCCGGAGAGAGAGCAGCGAAATAGCAGCTGCGCCGGAGACAGGCCCGGCGGCAGAGATAGCGCCGGCGATAAACACAACAAGAGGGAAAAAAATTTAAAAATAGCGACAGAAGCAGCTTGTGACAGGAGAAGACTGCAGGAGACGACGGAAGAAAGCTGCCGGCGGTGACGGTCGCCGGAGATGGTCGCCGGAGACGGCCGACGTGGCAGTTGACGAGAATGAAAAAAAAAAAATTACCCAAAACCTTGCTGAGATACCATGTTACCTTTGGTGAGAAAATAGTCAAAATAGGGTTTGGAATTGTGTTTAAGTCAATACAAAGTGGACCCAAGATAATGGGCTTAAGATATGGGCCTTAACATCTTTAACCCCTCACGGCTTATTGTCGAAGGATGAATAGAAGCGGTAGAAGAAGAAAGTCGGTAAAGACCGAGCAACCTGTTCATAAGGTTTTATGCTTACTTAGATTTTTTTTTCCCTATACCCAAGATCGATTTTTTGTTTCCTGTCTATGTTTTAGGCCTTGTGCATAAGGATTGCGTGTGTCTAGATTAATGGGTTATAGACTCGATTTGTAGAGGATTAACTTTCAAATACTGAAACTAAACATTTATTGTTTGAAATATTTTATGGGATAGTAACTGATTAGAACTTTGTAGAATATTATATTTCATCTAAAAGTTTGTATATAAGTATTGATGTGAATGTGTAAGGTTTTGTAAGTTTCATTGTAATCTGGTTTTGTATTATAGGATAATGCATCTAATGGTAGTTCAGATACGGAATCAGGCATTCAACTGTTGCATAAGCGTGCTGAGAAATCAAATGTGAATAGTTCTGATACGGAATCAGGCATTCAACTGTAGCATAAAGAAGGGACTTGTCCACACATCACCTACAAAAGCCTCTACTTAGACTCACAAAAGAACTACTTTGACTCACAAAAGATGGCAATGTCAATGATGTTTTTGTGATTGTGTTGTGCTAGCTTTGTTCATTTACTAATGTGTGAATTTTTTTCTTTTCCGTTTTGTAGATTGAGGCTTTGATGGAGGAAAAGTATGACCTAGTGAGGAAGCTAGAATTCGCTCTTGGAAATATTGCAGTTATAATTTTAAATTATCTCTGCTACTCATTCCTCATTCTATGATTATAATTATTTTGCAAGCATGTGATGATTTATATCAGAAAATTAAAACAGAACAAATATTTCAAGTTAGACTTTGAGGTTGACACAGGATTTGTGACTGCTATCTGACTATCATTATGCTTTAACATTTGACAATTGTTATGTGCATGTTCAAGCTAGATCTTGAATGCTCAGACAGTTTTTCGATGTCCATTCATGTTGAGTAGTGCTTGACTCACAAGAAATAGGCACGTGGACATGTTGCAGATGATCCGAAGCCATCGCCAAAAGAGACCTATAAATGGCTCGCATTGCTGCCTTTAGTGTTATGTTTTAAAACTTATATAGACGTATTGTTATCAGCGTTGCTCTCATTTTCTTTCTCTCAGTACCTATTTTTGTCAGCTCTTTAAAAAAAGACATCTGAATATTTGATTTTGGTAGGAAATTGTATATTTGGGTATTTTTTATGTGTTATAAGAAGTGGGTATTTTTGTGATGTGTATAGAGTAAATGATTATTTTGTTTTTTTCACTCAAAATAAAAGAAAAGCTAAAAGTGACCCTGCCGCTCACCTCTACCATTCCAATTTCGCCTCAATTCTCACGCAACCTCATATCATCCTCTATCCTCGGCCATTCTAACATTTATCAACTCTGCCAATCCAATTTCGCCAGAATTCTCACGACCTCATATCATCCTCTATCCTCTGTCATTCCAATTTATACATTCTAACATTCATCACATCTTCCATTCCAATTTCGCCTGAATTCTCACGCAACCTCATATCATCCTCTATCATCTGTCATTCCAATTTATACATTCTAACATTTATCACCTCTGCCATTCGAATTTCGCCTCAATTCTCACGCAACCTCATATCATCCTCTATCCTCATCCTTTATCCTCTGCCATTACAATTTATACATTCTAACATTTATCACCTCTATCATTCCAATTTTGCCTCAATTCTCACACAACCTCATTACCAACACTGGTTTCTTGAATTCGTCATAGCTTATTGTCGAAGGATGAATAGAAGCGGTAGAAGAAGGAAGTCGATAATGACCGAGCAACCTGTTCATAAAGTTTTACGCTTACCTAGATTTTTTTCCCTGTACCCAAGATCGGTTTTTTGTTTCCTGTTTTCCATATTTTAGGCCTTGTGCATAAGGATTGCATGTGTCTAGATTAATGGGTTATAGACTCGATTTGTAGAGGATTAACGTTCAAATACTGAAACTAAACATTTATTGTTTGAAATATTTTCTGGGATAGTAACTAATTAGAACTTTGTAGAATATTATATTTCATCTAAAAGTTTGTATATAGGTATTGAGGTGAATGTGTAAGGTTTTGTAAGTTTAATTGTAATCTGGTTTTGTATTAGTTCAGATACGGAATCAGGCATTCAACTGTTGCATAAGCGTGCAAAGAAATCAAATGTGAATAGTTATGATACGGAATCAGGCATTCAACTGTTGCATAAGGAAGGGCCTTGTCTACACATTACCTACAAAAGCCTCTACTTAGACTCACAAAAGAACTACTTTGACTCACAAAAGAAGACAATGCCAATGATGTTTTGTGATTGTGTTGTGCTAGCTTTGTTCATTTACTAATGTGTGAATTTTTTTCTTTTCCGTTTTGTAGATTGAGGCGTTGATGGAGGAAAAGTATGACCTAGTGAGGAAGCTAGAATTCGCTCTTGGAAATATTGCAGCAATAATTTTAAATTTTTTCTGCTACTCAGTCCTCATTCTATGATTATAATTATTTTGCAAGCATGTGATGGTTTATATTAGAAAATTAAAACAGAACAAATATTTCAAGTTAGACTTTGAGGTTGACACAAGATTTGTGACTGCTATCTGACTATCATTATGCTTTAACATTTCACAATTGTTATGTGCATGTTCAATCTAGATCTTTAATGCTCAGATAATTTTTCGATGTCCATTCATGTTGAGTAGTGCTTGACTCGATGACCATTTGTTTCCACCAGTACGAGGTGATGAAGAATGGTGCTCACAAGAAATAGGCACGTGGACATGTTGCGGATGATCCGAAGCCATCGCCAAAAGAGACTTATAAGTGGCTGGCATTGCTGCCTTTAGTGTTATGTTTTAAAACTTATGTAGACGTATTTCTATCAGCGTTGCTCTCGTTTTCTTTCTCTCAGTACCTATTTTGGTCAGCCCATTAAAAAAAGACATTTGAATGTTTGATTTTGGTAGGAAATTGTATTTTTGGGTATTTTTTATATGTGTTATAAGAAGTGGGTATTTTTGTGATGTGTATAGTGTAAATGATTATTTTGTTTTTTTCACTCAAAAGAAAAGAAAAGCTAAAAGTGACCCTGCGGCTCACCTCTAACATTCCAATTTCGCCTCAATTCTCACGCAACCTCATATCATCCTCTATCCTCTGCCATTCTAACATTTATCAACTCTGCCATTCCAATTTCGCTTCAATTCTCACGCAACCTCATATCATCCTCTATCATCTACCATTCCAATTGATACATTCTAACATTCATCACCTCTTCCATTCCAATTTTGCCTAAATTCTCACGCAACCTCATATCATCCTCTATCATCTGTCATTCCAATTTATACATTTTAACATTTATCACCTCTGTCATTCCTATTTCGCCTCAATTCTCACACAACCTCATATCATCCTCTATCCTCTGCCATTCCAATTTCTCCTCAATTCTCACGCAACCTCATATCATCCTCTATCCTCATCCTTTATCCTCTGTCATTCCAATTTATACATTCTAACATTTATCACCTCTGCCATTCCAATTTCGCCTCAATTCTCACACAACCTCATAACCAACACTGGTTTCTTGAACTCCTCACGGCTTATTGTCGAAGGATGAATAGAAGCGGTAGAAGAAGGAAGTCGGTAAAAACCGAGCAACCTGTTCATAAGGTTTTACGCTTACCCAAATTTTTTTCCCTATACCAAAGATCGGTTTTTTGTTTCCTGTTTTCCATGTTTTAGGCCTTGTGCATAAGGATTGCGTGTGTCTAGATTAATGGGTTATAGACTCGATTTGTAGAGGATTAACGTTCAAATACTGAAACTAAACATTTATTGTTTGAAATATTTTCTGGGATGATAACTGATTAAAACTTTGTAGAATATTATATTTCATCTAAAAGTTTGTATATAGGTATTGATGTGAATGTGTAAGGTTTTGTAAGTTTAATTGTAATATGATTTTGTATTATAGGATAAAGCATCTAATGGTAGTTCATATACGGAATCAGGCATTCAACTGTTGCATAAGCGTGATGAGAAATCAAATGTGAATAGTTCTGATACGGAATCAGGCATTCAGCTGTTGTATAAGGAAGCGCCTTGTCCACACATCACCTACAAAAGCCTCTACTTAGACTCACAAAAGAACTACTTTGAATCACCAAAGAAGGCAATGCCAATGATGTTTTGTGATTGTGTTGTGCTAACTTTGTTCATTTACTCATGTGTGAATTTTTTTTCTTTTCCGTTTTGTAGATTGAGGCTTTGATGGAGGAAAAATATGACCTAGTGAGGAAGCTAGAATTTGCTCGCGGAAAGATTGCAGCAGTAATTTTAAATTATCTCTGCTGCTCAGTCCTCATTATATAATTATAATTATTTTGCAAGCATGTGATGGTTTATATCAGAAAATTAAAACAGAACAAATATTTCAAGTTATACTTTGAGGTTGACACAGGATTTGTGACTGCTATCTGACTATCATTATGCTTTAACATTTGACAATTGTTATGTGCATGTTCAAGCTAGATCTTGAATGCTCAGACAGTTTTTCGATGTCCATTCATGTTGGGTAGTGCTTGACTCGATGACCATTTGTTTCCACTAGTACGAGGTGATGAAGAATGTTCCTCACAAGAAATAGGCACGTGGACATGTTGCGGATGATCCGAAGCCATCGCCAAAGGAGACCTATAAGTGGCTGGCATTGTTGCCTTTAGTGTTATGTTTTAAAACTTATGTGAACCTATTTCTATCAAAGGTTTCTCAATTTTGCTTTATTTCTTCAACTTTTCGGTTATGTGTCATGTGTATTGGAATATTTTGGGCAAATTAAAAAAAAATCATGAATTGTTTCTATTTTTTTTGTCTGATACATTATTAATCACATTTCTTTAAATAACAAATATTTTCGTACTTAATAATAAGTTATTATTATTATTATATTTGCAAATATCTAACTAATTGATCGGGGGAAAGAGTGAGAAACTGCCAAGCCGTCCGCAACCCCAACTCATTTCCATTCTGTCTACCAAGAAAAGTAATGTTGAAATTAATATGTATATAACTCATATATACATGACTTGCTATAATTGACATTTGATATACTAATATAGAAAATATATATGTATATTTTTTATAATAATACTTAATGTAATAAATCCGTGAAGTACTAGTCTATATCTATATCTATATATATATATATATTAAAACAATATCGAATTCTTTATATGGAAAATATAGTTGAATTAAATATTCATTAATTAAACTAATTAGTTCATTAATTGATAAGTTAAATATTCCATAATCATACATAATATAATTCAAAATTAAGTTATGGTATTCTTGGAAATAGTTGATATTTAAGATTGGATATCAATTATATATTAAATACTTAATTATTTTTATGAGATTTAATTATGATCAACATAAAATTTTATTTATAATTTACGTAATATTTTATTGATAAACTTAAATACAAAATTTATTGAAATATTAATAAAAAATTTGATTTAATTCACTAATTAGTGAAAAAATCACATAATTTAGGAGAACATATAATGATATAATTGGATTAATATAATATTTTCTTAAGTATTATTAATCCAGATAATAATAATCACAAATTCTTATAAACACAAATATTTGTATGGAATTAATCCTAAAATAATACTTTATTTCCAATAATATATAACATAATTTTGAATTAATTTATGTATGATTGTAAAAAGTATCACTTATTAATTAATAACTTAACACTTCAATTAATAAACAATTAATTCAACTATATTTTTCATATAAAGTATCCAATCTTGTTTAATATATATATATATATATAGATTTCAACTACAATTCTAGCAATCACTCTAAAAATTGCAAATCTTAAATTTTACTACCTCCGTCCCGCGCTATTAGTCCCATATGATTTCGGCACAGGAACCAATGTTTGTGAGTGTAGTGGAATTAATATTTTATTGATGAGTGTGAAAAGTTTACCATTTTAGGAAATGAGACTAATAGAGTGGGACAGACCAAAAAGGCAAATGAGACTAATAGAGTGGGACGGAGGGAATATATTTTATGATTAGATTGGAAATTTTTATGATTATATTGGAAACATATGATATCGTCTCAAGTTTGAAGCGTAATTATTTTTTTTATTTTTTTTTTCCAAATGTTCGTTTTTTGGATGCTCACGACTGCAAAGTATCTTTATTATTAAAAAAAACGTAAATTTTTCATAAACTAATTATTTTTTTTAATGGTATACATTAATTTTAAAATGCTTTAACCACAAGTAACTAATGTAACTAATTATGTGTATGAAGAATGTAATAATCAAATTTCCCAATGAATGCATATCTATATATTATATTAAAACAATTCCAAAAAATATCTAAAAATCCTGCCAAAATTCTCGAATAATGTGCCTATCAACCTATATAATATCTATAATCTATAATAATACTAAAAGGGAGTAGTCATCCTACTATACAATGCCCGCCGAAACCAAAAAATGGCGGCCAATTTTCATGCAATTATTCTATTGCGGCCAATTTTCATGCAATTATTCTATTCTGTACAAGTTATGGCCAAAAAATTCATATAAAGACTGGTAAAAAAAAACAAGTAAATAGATGTAAAGTTGTTTTTCAACCTACCCATTATTAGGTTAGTAGTCCAAGAGGCGGTGAGCCCATCATTTCAAATTTAAATTTCGAATTAAAAGTAATTTTTAAGAAAATAATTAAAAAAAATACTAATATTTGTGGTGTCTAAATGTGGTGTTCAGTTTTGTTTTGTCTTGACATAGATAAACTCCTAGAGTTAGCTGGATTCTTTTATTTGATAGCTTCGTGCTCTTCATGTCCAAGTATATATCAACTATCAGGTAAGTTGGTCCTTGAATTTTATAAACCATTTATGCCTAATTTTTTAAATTTTATTTTGAGTTGTCATTTGTGAATAAAGTCCTAACATATATGGAACATCTTATTCTACGTGTAATTAAGGTCTTCTCATTTTTACTTCAGTTCTCACCTAATAACTTGAATGCCTTTTTCATTTGTCAGGTTTGGAACAAGATTCATTGATAATATGATGACCACTGCACTTGCAAAAGTAAGTTATTTTTCAATCAATGCTTTATATTCATATTTTGCAATTGTGATTTGGATTGATACTTTTTTGTAATTTATTGTTAATCTTATTGGTTTATGCATGAATTTTGTTAATCTCCTAAAATGGTAATGTTAATTTTGTTATTTTCCCTTAGTTGCAATCACTTTATTACCTGTCTTTATTTGTTTTGTCATAATGCAATTGAACAAAGAGATATCTTAGAGTTATTGGTGATTGAGAGCTCTATCTTTAGTGTGAGCTCCTATTTTCAATTTTTAGAGTTATGATTTTCAATTTATTTGTCTCTCCTCAAAATATTATATTATTTAGAATATATAAAAGATGTTTCAACCTTTCAACATTTTTTTGCTTGCTCATAGATCAAAATCCCAACATTGGCTAGATTTATTTTGCAATCACAGGTTTGCTTTTAGTGCTATTTTCCTTTTAGATTTTAATAAAAGGTTGTTGCTTACACAATTTTTTTTTTTGCATGTATTACAAGAACTTATAGAAAGACTAATGCTTTAATGTGGAGATGTATTGAGAAAAATTATAAATGATTCATTATATGTCAATGTTAATGAATTAAAATTTTTATTTTACAGTAAATTTAATTGCGAGTCAAAGTTCTTAAAATAAAGTAACAAAACTTATTTGGGGTGTCTTATCTTATGTATTATATATTTGGCTCTATTATCAAAATTTAGTTTTGTTTCTAGAAATATAAAGTTGTTTTATGTGTTCCCTAAATTTGACTGAATGTCCGATATTATACTAAATTTAATCTATAATTTATATGTCTTATATCTGTTTAGAAAATTTTGCTCGATACATATATTTTATTATTAAATTTTGAAAATTAAGATTGAGAATAAAATTTATCATAACAAAAAACAATGATGGTGAGTTTGAATAAAAAATGAGTAGGCTTAATTATTTTACTAAACGAAACTCCACTGACTAATTTGTTTTGATTATTCTCGGATGCTTTTAGCAATCTTACATCTTAGTTCAACTTTGCCATTTTTTTAGAATATAACTAAAATGCTCATGATATCTTCCTTCCCTTGAAATTTGTCCTGTCTAGATATATTATTATACTATTTTTTATTTATATAAATACATGTACTGTCATTTTATATTTATAATATAAATCCGTGCAACGCACATGTGAAATTCTAGTGGTTAAAAAAACAGCAATATACCCTAAAATCTAAAAGCCCCGCCCACTTCTCAATGCAACATGCATGTCCTTTGATTTTCTATTATTAAGAAAGAATTTTGTCCAATAAGATTCAATAATTTTTCACAGTTCAATGATTTGCATTTCCAGTGTTAAGAAAATACTTCCTCCGTTCCGATCATATAGTCCACTTTGATCTTGCACGTTTGCCAAAAATTATTTAATATTTAAACAAACTTCCAATATTACCCTTAATTAAAACATTAATTAACCTCTCATTTTTATAATATGACATTTAATATTCTCATTTTCCAAGATTATTCAGGGATGTAATGGTAAATGACCATATAAAAACAATACCAAATATAGAAACTGGACTATATAATTGAAACACCCAAAAATAGTAACCCGGACTATATAATCAGAAACGGAGGGAGTATTTAATTTTCTGGCACAATTCATATAGCTTCACGGCAGTTCCAAGATGTACATTTCCAATAAAAATTTGAAATTCAAATTCAAATCTTCATTCTCAAGTTTCCGTCTAGATCTCCCTTTTCCTTTAGAAAAAATAATTTTATATGGAAGCAACAAGGTCGATGCTATTAAGTTTTCATGGCACAACCACTTCGTGGTTATGTCTGCGAATTAATGTTGGAATATGGTGATTGGAGAGAAGGATAATAATCGAAAAGAATTAAAAATATAATAATGTATGATGAGAATCAGTTGACGAGATTTTTAAGGTACAAACGGTGAGATGTGATGAACAAGGATTGTACACAGCTTAGTTTTGATAAATTTTCATTTTCTTTTTTTTTTTCTTTTCTGTTTATCTATTTTGTTACATTTTTGTTTTTATTTTTATTTTGTTTTTACAATTCAATTTGCATAATTTTAATTTTCAAGTTTTATATGATGATTTTTAATTAGTGTTTGTTTTTCAAAATCATAATTAATTATTTCATGATCGTGCTTTAATAATATGCAATTTTGAATATTTTTTTCATAATTTGATTTGTTATTATTATAATTTTAAAGTCTAATTATATTATTGTTCTCGATTAAATTACATTAAACTCTCAATTAATAACTTCAACTGAAGGAATTAATTTCAAAATGTGGAAAAAAGACAAAATTTAACACTAAAACTATTAAATATATCTACATAAAAATAATTTACTGAAGTAAATCTATATTGTTTAAAAATTCTAAAAAACTCATATATAAAAGTCCCATCTTAATATTTCAAATCGAAGCAAAAAAAGCCTTGACCTAGGGGTGTATACAATTCCTTTGGTCGATTTGAGGGTTGAAGTATGAACCAAAATAAATAATACGATTTGAAAAGTTTCAAATTAAATCGACCAAATCAATAAATCAAACCAAACCAAGTAAAACGGTTTAGTTCAACTGGTTTAACGGTTAGAAACATGATTTTAATGAACAAAGTCAAAATACAAATTAAAATAAATACTGGCTCTAATCGGTAATAAAATATAATTGTGCAACGCATGGGTGTATTTCTAGTTTTAGTTTTAATAAAAGTGAGGTGTAGAGAGAATGGATGATTACAAGTGGAGAATGACCAAACTCAAATTCGACTCCAAATTCTAAACTTGAGTTCGATTCAACATTTGAAAACTCATCCAGCTCAACTTAACTTTATTTTTTTATTTATTGTAAATTTTAATAAAAATTTCAAATGATTTATTATTAAATAATAAATAAAGGAATAAATTTTTTAAATAATATTAATTTCGATAAGACTCATGAACCTATCAAATCAAGAAGACTTTAAATTTTTTTCAAGTTGATCCCGATTAGCTTGCAAACCGGTCAAACCTAGGACATAAAACACAAAACACAAAACAAGAACAATTGATGAATTGAAATGAGACAGAAAAATAGCATGCTTTTCATATGCAACATTCATCCATAAAATCTAAAGTCTTTACATAAACAGAAAGTGCATCAGATGTTACTCAAATCAAAGATTCAACTCCACGGTCATCCACAGTTTATACCCCAAAAAAAAAAAAAAGATGAACAAGAACAAGAACCCGAAGTCCTTCCCGAACAAAATATACGGATGGACCCCGGCTACTTCATGCTCTGACCCTTTCTCCAGAAAACACGACGACGCGATCCCTCTTCATCGCATCATCTGTTGTTGTATTTCTTCTAAACGGACCAGAAAAGATGAAGACGTGCAGAAATAATATGAAATAAATCTACTCATCTGTTTGCAGTAACA
>JAPKLW010002171.1:4626-14761 GCA_026898455.1 Plectranthus barbatus
GGATATATTTCGATTTTTTAATTAAAATAATAAAGAAATTCGATTATAAAATGATTCAAAATTGGGATATATTTGACCGGATATATTTCGCTAAATTGAGATTGATTTCGGCAATTTGGGATATATTTCGGCAATTTGAGATGGATTTCGTCAAATTGGGATATATTTCGGCAAAATTGAGATGGATCTCGGCAAAATTGAGATGGATCTATTTCAATTGAGCTTTATTTCAATTTTTTAATTCATTCTATATATTTAATTTGATTTTAGTTTGCATATTTTGGATATTGTCTAAATTCAAATATGATGAATTTAAATTCAAGTTATAAATAAGGATAAATATCGATTATAAATTAATAATATAAAATATTTAACGCATTGAATAATTTATAATGAAATTTATTAAAAAATAAATTAGAAAATCGATTATTTCGGTTTTAAAGTGGGATATTTTTCGGTGTCACTTTTGACTCAATTATGCCTGCAAAGATTCTCAAAGAATTCAGTTTCACGTGAAAGAGAAAGTGAATTCAGTTTTAAAGCCATTAATATATTTTTTTTTATTCATAGTCCCTTCTATTTAAGGGTGAATTTGTATACTTCAAATTCACTCCTTCTTCATTCATACAATATTCCAACAAGCAATGGCTTTTCTCTTTCTTTTTCTATTTATTCCATCATCCTTTATTTTATTCTTATTTTACAATTTGAAACAAAGCACTTGCCGAAATGGAAGAGGATTTTTTCTGCGTCAAACAGTCCGGAAGAGGATTTTTCCTACGTCACATGAAGTAGGTGTCCTTGGTCCGGATTCCTCCCCACGTTTCTTGTTTTCCCAAAACTACGAACGGGGCAAGAAATTAGCTTCTTCGTTTGTAGAAATGGGAAAATAGACGAAACGTTATAATTAAGTGGGGAAAGAGATGGATGAGACAGATCAAAAATAACATTTCCTTCACTAGCTCGTCCGTACTATCAAAATGTGTAACAAAACGTGTATGAAAATGTGTATCAAAATGTGTTATATTTTAGACATATTGTCGAATAGTATTTGCAATCAAAATAATACAATTTTTCATGTGCTTGTAATTTATTTCTTCGAATATTGTAAAAATTCGCCAAATTGAGATGGATTTCGCCAAATTGAGATTGATTTCGATTATAAAATGATTCAAAATTGGGATATATTTGAGGGGATATATTTCGCTAAATTGAGATTGATTTCGACAATTTGAGATATATTTTGATTTTTTAATTAAAATAATAAAGAAATTCGATTATAAAATGATTCAAAATTGGGATATATTTGAGGGGATATATTTCGCTAAATTGAGATTGATTTCGGCAATTTGAGATATATTTCGATTTTTTAATTAAAATAATAAAGAAATTCTATTATAAAATGATTCAAAATTGGGATATATTTGAGGGGATATATTTCGCTAAATTGAGATTGATTTCGGCAATTTGAGATATATTTCGATTTTTTAATTAAAATAATAACGAAATTCGATTATAAAATGATTCAAAATTGGGATATATTTCACGGGATATATTTCGCCAAATTGAGATGGATTTCGGCAATTTGAGATATATTTCGGTTTTTAGTTAAAAAAAATTAAAAAAACGGATGAGAAATTGATAAAAATTGGGCAGGATTTAACGGGATGGATTTCGCCAAATTGAGATTGATTTCGACTATAAAATGATTCAAAATTGGGATATATTTGACGGGATATATTTCGCTAAATTGAGATTGATTTCGGCAATTTGAGATATATTTCGATTTTTTAATTAAGATAATAAACAAATTCGATTATAAAATGATTCAAAATTGGGATATATTTCACGGGATATATTTCGCCAAATTGAGATGGATTTCGGCTAATTGAGATTGATTTCGGTTTTTAGTTAAAAAAAATTAAAAAAACGGATGAGAAATTGATAAAAATTGGGCAGGATTTAAAGGGATATATTTCACCAAATTGAGATGGATTTCGCCAAATTGAGATTGATTTCGGCAATTTGAGATGGATTTCGGCATTTTGTTATTTATTTCGGATTTTTTAAAAAATAATCTATAAATCAAATTTTTTTTCACGTGAATGACTGTCACTTTTGCATGCATCGTACAAAACACATGCATGCCAATACATTGAATTCAAACTGATAATTAATATGGTCAATTTTTTACTGGAAAGTTGCTCAAATAATTGTAGTATGACTATTGAATATGTACTATACAATACAGAAATAATTTTGGACCATTCGGGGACTGAATTACAATTCAATTTTTCTCAGAAAATTGAATTGTAATTTGTTTCATCCTCAAAACAATCTCATGCTCTGAAAACTATCTCTAAACCCTCTCAAACACTCATTCTCCAAAAATTCTCTCTAAATTAAAAAAATGGATTACCGTTCTATCATTTTGCATTACAATGGTCAATGGGACAATCTATACAACTACATCGGTGGAGATGAAAGAGTTGTCATGATACCCTCTCATGATATCACACTAGAAGAATTGCAGAGGAATGTTCAATACATCCTCCATTCTCATGCCATGGTGGGTTCTTACACTCTTTATTATCTTGCTGAAACAAGAAGTGGGAGGACGGTTCCTTCGGTGCTCGCAACAAACACGCTCCTTCAACGGCTTTGTAACATGTATTGGGAGCCGAATGTTTATTTAGTGATGAACTTGCAATCCGATGGGGGTGCTGGAGGATCTCGCCGACAACCATCTCCGTACAGGCCACACATGGCTTCATTGAGCCCACAACCACACAACCCTTATAGTCCAACACCAGAAGAACTATATCGTTTTTCATCATCAGTGAGATTAGGAGAGGGAAGCAGTGAAAGTCGAAGTTCTCCAGTCCCAGATTCAAATGAAAATGCTCCAGATGATGACAGTGACGATGATGCTGATTTCGGTGCGCACCAACAAAATCAGAATATAGTTGTCCATTCCGATGATGAAGAAGCTGAATTCGATACAAACTCATCAGATGGTGATGAACGCCAAAATTACAATGCTTCATTGTTCAATTGTACAATTGAAGATTTCACCTCTTGGGTGAGAGAACAAGGTGGGATGGGTGCCATTGTATCAAGCCTACTTCCGGCTAACCCATTACCGGCAGAAACAATTGAAGGTCTAAGCAATCAAATGAATAATTGGTTACTTCCAATTATTCCGATAGATACATCCGACTCACCTGTATTGCCAGATGTACAAGAAGTATTGGAAGGGGAACTGGAAAAGGGCAAAATGTTTTGGAGAAAAGAGGACTTGTACGTGGCTGTCGGACTTTGGCACATGGAGCATCACGTTGAATTCAAAGTGACGCGTTCTTCTACAACTCGGGTGGTTTACAATTGCAGCCGCAATCCTAATTGTACATTCATCCTACGTGCCTCGAATTCAGCGGGATGTTGGGTAGTCCGCGAATTCATCCCAACTCATAGTTGTACTTTGAGTCTAAACAACATCCGCAGTAGAACTATACGATCAAAGGCAATCTCAGCTTACTTTGCTCGGAGGATGCGTATACAAGGATCTATCATCAAGCCGCGCGATATAATGGCTGAACTACAACAGAGTTTTGGTATTAAGGTCAGTTACAGCAATGCATTGCGCGCTAGAAATGGAGCTATATCGATGATTTATGGTGGCTTAGAAGAATCATTCAACTTGCTACCAAAATATCTCGATGTTCTCCAAAAATGGAATCCGGGCACTATTACAGACGTGGATATCGGCGAGGATCAACGATTATGCCATTTCTTTGTTGCCTTGAGTGTGTCACGTGCGGCTTTTGGGACTTGTTTAAGGCAAGTGATTGTGGTGGATGCTACACACCTGAAGGGGCGAAATAAAGGTGTGTTATTGGTTGCTGTTACCAAAGATGGCAACGAACAAATCTTTCCTCTGGCTATTGGATTTGCACCGATCGAGAACGATGAGAGCTGGACTTGGTTTATGTCACGACTGCGAATGGCTTTCGATTGTAGTCCACAATTGCTAATTGTTTCGGACCAACACATCAGCATTGCCAAGGCAGTAAGCTCAGTTTATCCAGAGGCGACGCATGCCTTATGTGGTTATCATATTCAAAATAAGTTGACGACATTCAATTCAACTATCGTGCAGTTATACCACAAGGCAGCCTACGCATACCGTTCTATCGTCTATCAGAAGGCAATGGACCAGATTCAACAGCATTGCCCCACTGCATACAACAAACTCATGACAGTGGGGCCTGAAAAGTGGGCTAGGTCTAAATGTCCGGTTCGCCGTTATAGCTTCATGACATCGAATGCAGCAGAAGTGTTCAACTCCAGGTTATTAGATGCTAGACGTCTACCCATCTGTTCCATTATTGAGCTATATAGACACATTGTCGAAAAATGGTTCGATGAACGGCGAGCTAAGGCCTTTGCAAGATACGATGACGTGACTGAGGAAGTCGTGGCCAAAATGAGTCCATTGTCGGATATTTCACACAGGTACACGGTTTCGCCTGTTTCTGAATATCATTTCAAAGTCAAAGACAAGGATAGAACTTGGAAGGTGGATCTTGAAGACAGCTTATGCGATTGCCGGGAGTTTCAGATGGATCTGATTCCATGTTCACATGCTATTGCTGCAATTCGGTTAGTAAAATATATCGATAGAATTAAACTTTCATTCATAACGATCAAGTTTTTAATTATTATTGTTGCAGCTTCAAGGGTTTAGGTGTGTACGACTATGTTTCGGAGTACTACAAGACATCAAACTGGCGAGAAACTTATGGAGGAATTGTACACCCTCTTCCTCCAAGAGATGAGTGGATTGTATCACCGGAGGCACAAGCATGTGTTGTTTTGCCACCCATCGTCAATCGCCAAGCCGGTCGACCAAGAAATAGTCGTCGTCCTTCGGGAGCACAGGCGGGACAAACATCGACTAGTAGACGACGAGCACCAAAAAAATGTAGTATTTGTGGATCATCAAGACACACAAAATGTGCTTGTCCGGAAAGAATTCCGCCTAATTAATTTGTTACATTTTTACAAATTTTATTGTACGTATTGCAATATGTGTGAACAACAAATCTCATATTTGAATGCTTATTTATATCTCACATCTCAATTCCAAATACTTGTGATTTGCATGATTTCAATTCAAAATACCCGTGTTTCGCAAATGAGGAATTTGTATTCAATACATGTAATGTAATTTAAAATCTAAAAACAGGTTCAAACTCCAGCCAAAATTATAACAACTTCCATTTGTAAACAAAATTATGTATTAAATTATGATTATTTCTTTAGTTCAAAATATAATTTCGTTAGTAAAATAATTACATGGTGAATTATTAATGAATATTTATAAAATAAGCATGCATAATTTTTAAAATAAAAATGGTGAATTCAGCTGTAAATTATCGAACTCAAGCTCAATATATTGAAAATGACGAAATCAAGATAAGTTTAAAAAATAATATAGTCAATTCCGAAATCAAGCTGAAAAAGACGAAATCAAGCTGAAAATGCCGAACTCAAGCTGGAAAATGCCGAAATCAAGCTGAGGATATATTCCCTAATATTTTATTGATTTATTATTAATTTTTAAATGAAACCATAAATTTTTAATAATAAAAAAACAATTCTGTTAGGGTTTACACATAAACCGAAAAAATTGATTGGTGGACTAAGACATATATGACAGACAAAGTACAATTTGGCTATTTTGTGTAGTTTTTCATAAGGGTGGCTATTTTGTGCATGTAGTTATAAAATTTGGCTAGTTTAAATTATTTCCTCTTTGGTATTTGCTCCATGCTTTTGTTACTTGATACTTTTCCATCTACTTTATTCTTTACTGATTGTAGAATTATTAATTTTTATAGCATTTGATTTCAGCCTAAGGATTCATGGAAATCTAAGTAACAAGATTTTAGCAGAAAAAATGGTTATGACCTTAATCAAAATGTCATTTGCTTTTGGACATTCTCGAGGGTTTCTTAAAGTTTGAGGTAGGTAGGTTGAAGATTGAGTGACAGTCATGGTTGAATTTATTAAAATAGAAGTTTCCAGAAGAATTGTTCTGCCAGGTTTGACAGGCTATTGTAGAGTACGATTTTTTGACTTACCAAGCTTACTCGTTTGGTTGATGCTATTTGAAGAAAAGCTATGAATTACCATTTTATCTTTTTTTTTTTTTGCCCTCGTCTTCCTACAACATAAGTATTGATGCGATGTCTGGCTAACTACCATGTTGAAAAGATGAACTAAGCAACATGTTTGGATTTGCTCCACTGAAAGTTCAACAATAGGATATATGTTTCTTTTCCTCTTTGTCTCTTCCTTGGAATGAATAATCCATTTTAGTTTGTGTTCTTGTAGAATATGTCTCAAGGAAGAGGTGGCAACAGGAGATCAACCTCTACAGATTCAGAATCTCTATCAAACTTGGAAATGCGTAACATTAGGAGACCGTCACCAACTTCAGCTGCTGAGGGTATACCTCAACTGGGAAGGTTAATGACCAGTTTCAATTCCATATTCTTCATTTCTCTTCAAATAGTCTGTCTATTCTATCTCTAATTTCTTGTAAATGTGTCTTGACCGCAGGCCTAATCCTGTTACACAACCATCTAGTAAATAGTAAACAATTTAAAGTTTGTTTTTCAATATTGAATTAAGTTATTTATGTTATCTAACCTGTCAAGATTTCATATCGAAGAGGTGGATCATATACGTCAGGCTTACAGGAAAGATGAATACAGTTGGAGCCTGAAAGTAAGAAAATGATAAGAATCCTGAAGATCTCAACAATGCATCTGTTGCATAGCTTGCTTGAATGGTTTGAATAGATTGTAAGTCTGATTTTAGTTGATAGATTCTTGTAGCTGAGCCAGCAAGGAAAGTACTTACATATTCGTGTCAGGAATTCAAGCATGTTAGAAGCACCTTAATTTGATGAAGCTGTTAAGGAGTTCAAGAGTACGCAAGGTGAAGAATCCATGGATATTACACCCTAGTTTAGTTTAGTTTTGTAGGGTTCTATTTATATTTGATGTTACCATATTATTTAAAAAGTATAAAATTACATTCAGTTATCAGTTTTCGAATTGTTGTTAAGGTTTACTCAGTTATGGTTAGTAGGTTAATATCATATTTCTGAGAATTATTTTGATTTGAGTTGAAATTGTTGGTAATTAAAACAAATAGACAAAGCGAGAATTCTGCGTTGTCTATCCCCTTATAAACAACGCGGAATTCTCGTGTTGTCTATCTCAATTTTCAAATAGACTATATCATTGCAGACCACGCACAATTGATTAATAGACAACGCGGAATCCGCGTTGTCTATTACATTATTTATTATAGTACGTAGGGATGAAATCTTGATCAATGCCCAACTCTAGTATCAGAGTCATGGGTTCACTCCGCCTCTAGTCTCCTTCGCATTGCTACCGAATAATAGTATCAAAGCTGAGCGAACGATGGGCTAACTATGTCTCCTAATCTTCTTCACAAGTGTTTTAAATTAGTTTCTATTGGGTTCGAGTACTGAAGAGGTGGTGGACTTTGGAGTGTACGTGGGAAGCCCTCTACATGTCACGGGTATGTAGTCCTTGGATTTGAAGTGATGATTAATGTTGGGTTTGGCATACCCAAGTCCCATATCTAGGAGGCAAAAAAGATCTTCTTTTTTTTTTGTATATATGAGTTTACCTAACTCTCATCAGTATATATGAGGTCTTTTGGAATGGAGATGCCCAAAACGGATAATATCAATTAATGTCGGAGTTTCCGCCCCCATCTGATTGTTACGGTGTTGCTTAGTGCTAAAATGCAGGGATGGAGTTGAGATCAATACTTAACTCTTAACTTTATAAAATTGAGATATTTATAATTTAAGAGTAGTAAATATGATAAACTTTTTCATTATAAGAAAAAATCAAATTTGAATATAAACTTGATATGTTTTTTGGAATAAAATATTTTTTTCTTAAAATATAATTAATATTTTTAATAAGATCAAAATTTAAAAATTTGTTTATACTTGATTAAGGCTCACTTATAGTTGTAAATTTTAAAATATTCAATAAGAAAGTTTGAAACTTAACTTAATAATAAACAAATTAAAATTGAGCAAGACAGTATTCGGTTCGATTATATTAAAATAAACAATGAAATTGAGGTTCCTTTATAATTTCTCAAATAAAAAATTACAAGCTTCTATAATTTTATTATTCAAAATTGGGGTAGAAATGATATTTTCTTATAATTTGATCTTATGGTCAATTGGTTATAAAGAATATTTAATTATTGTACTTCAAGATAAGGGATAAAATTTTAAATTCTAGCAAACTAACAAGACCCCTTTTTTAACATTAAAACACATGAGATGACTATGAATTTATACATATGAAAATAATTATGTGTTGGTCCCGGATATCAGGGTATAACTTGGCAGCGGAAAATGTGTAAGTTCGTTTCTTACGCTCTGCTGGTTACTCAGCTGACTGGGACCTTGTCAGCTGGTAAGTCAACTGGGACTGAGTACACAGCTGACTTGCAACTGGCTGGTCAGCTGGTAGCTCAACACTTAGAATATTTTAAGTCGTCTTTGCACAATTATATCAGTTTTCAGATATACTCCAGTAATCAGTTACTGGGTTTTAAATCAGTATGAAAATGCAGAAAGCTGATAAAAGACAAAGGATTTTTATAGTGGTTCGATCAACTGATCTACGTCCACTCTCCAGTCGATGCACTGGAAATTGACTAAGAGCAATCAGGTACAAAGTATCCTACGATCTATCTCCAGCTGGTAGATGCCCCGTCTACCAGTCCACTGGATCAACCGCTCCCGGTCCTTGTCCTTCTTCAGCTCTCGTCAGATGGATGGAGTGCGAGCACGTCACTTCAACCTCCTCCTCTGACTAGTTGGGTGTTGAGTTCTCCCAAGAACTTGACTCCTTTAACGGCAAACTGCCCGTAATAGCTCAAGAGCTGGCTGGCTCTAGAACTGCTGTGAACTTCCTCAGAAAGAGAAAGAACACCAAAGAGATCAGTAACTCACAAGCTGGAAGCTTGGAGTCTCGTGTTCGAATAATCGACACACGGAAGAGCTTTTAAGAAAAGCCTCGAAAGTGTTCTGCTTGCTGGCAATAAGGCTTCAGACTTTCGGTAGATGAGCGAGAGAGTTAAGAGTATTGAATGTTGATGGATCCCAGGTATTTATAGACGAGGGATCCCATTCAAATTTACTAGCCGTTTGGACACATCCGGAAAAGTCTCTGTCCTCGCATGTCCTTCTGACGGCGGCAGGTAGGAATTTCCGGAAAGCGCCATACCTTTGATCGCTTTATCTGACACAGATCTCTTTGTGTCAGAACGACTCTATTCGTCAGTACGAGGAAACGGAACTGGTGTCTTGAACTGATAGACTTTAAGGCATCCTCCTTAAAGTCATACACTGTCAGTTAATTCCTCAGACGAATCTTCTTTTTGTCTCTAAGTCTTCGGGAGAGCGAATCTTCAATTCAGCTGATAACCTCCAACTGGTAGATCATACTGGTGATCTTGTGCTGGTAATCTCTGCTGGTGACTTTCCTTAGCACAATCAAGGTCTACCAATATGTCTGATGTTATCTCTTGGAATCTCCCGTGACTGGTGGCTTCACCGCTGGTGAATAGTGTCAGCCAGAACACATATTCTGCTGGTAAGATTTCTCAGCCTCCTGCTGGTGAAATCTATCCAACTGGTGAACAGTGACCAGTCAATAGCTCTACTCCATGCTGATGAACAGTGTCAGCATGAGTCTTTGTCAGCCGCTTGCTGGTGAGACTTCTCTCAACTGGTAAGCACATCTCATGCTGGTGAACAGTAGCCAGCATGAGTCTTGATCAGCTACGACTTACAACTCAAAAGACCTGAACAGGACTTTACATTTGAGACTAGAGCTATTCTAGAGACAAAACTGACGCTGGTAGGACTTAGGATTTGATGCACCAAAACTATGATCTAACAAATAGCCTTGTGATTCGTGCGCCGCCCCTCAATCAAAATCACAACATTTCTATGAGTGCTACTGAGGGAAGGGAAACTTAGCCAAATTTCCCAACA
>JAPKLW010002171.1:23935-110640 GCA_026898455.1 Plectranthus barbatus
TAATTAAGACCAAATTACTTAATTAAATTCTTCAATATTGGACCACCGTGATTCTTATCACCAACCCACGTACTTTGATCTATTTACGGCCAAAATGATTAATTTAATTATTTGTTTGGTCTCCAACAATGGTTATGAGAGTTAATTTTTAGTAAAGTAATACATTTTTTTCCATCGACTCTCTTCACAAACAGTATCAATTTTCCAATTTAGTAGAAATTATGGGTTTTTTGACTGAAGGTTGAGGGTGAAATACATATCTTCTCGTCATACTCAAAATTAGTGTTGATGCAATTATTCATTCTCTCGCGACTTTCTTCTCACGTTCATGATGTACTACATATTTTCACCAACAATTACAAATTTGAATTATAATTTATATAAATTTGGTTAATGTAATTGTTAGGAAGTATTCCTACTTGATTGTTTTGATGTGTCAAAAATTTGTATAAATACCACCAATTTTAGAGTGCACTCTAGAATAGCTCTAATTTATGCTAAACTTGTGAAGTCCTGTATAGGATTATCTTCCAAAATATCTCTAAACGGCTCTAATTTCAAACCGCTCCTACTTCATCTCTATATAGACAAAGTATTCATGGAGGAAGGGTTAACGATTCAGTTGAGAGAAAGAGAGTCAAATTCAAATCACAACAATTGAATCAACCAAAATCATCAACAGAAAACTCATACAAGATCGTCATTATTCTTAAGCTCAAGTTTTCCATTTATCGGGATTTTTTTATAAGCTCACCATGTGTCATCTTTGAACACGAGACTCGTAGCCTCTCAGCTCGAGTTATTTCTTGGTGTTCTTATTCTCTAAGTAAGAACATAACAGTTTTTGCTCATATCCCAACAGGAACTACCACGAGTATTTAGCCACAAGTTTGAAATTTCGAGAAAGAATTTTAAAGCTTCCAACGTCCAAAGGAGAAGGCTGCGTGGTGTGCCCACTCTCCAAGTCTACGAAGCCGGAAGAAAGACGAAGGTATGGGGGAGTGAGCTAGATGACTGGTAGATATTGTGTTAGGAACTTAGTTTTAGTTCCCTCCTTAATTTGATGTTTTGATATGTCAAAACTCACTTTAGCACTAAGTTTCTAGAGTCCTAAAATGTAATCCATGTATAGGATTAATCGAGTCGTAATAGAGCTTAGTTGCTGAAGACCAAGCAAAGGATTTGCTTGAGATTTAAAGAAGTGTTTGTGTGTGAAACTTGATTTCTCCAAGTATGGCCAAGGCCTATACTGAGTTTGAGTACTCAGTATAGTGTTCGCCATACTGACTTATGAGAAGTCAGTATGAGGGCTGCCTATACTGACTATGGAAAGTCAGTATGGAGGCCTTTGTTTAATAAGCACGTGGAACATGATGAGAACCAAGCTTACTCAGACTTCAAGTCTATTGATTGCTTAGTAAAAGTCAGTACGAGGATGTCCATACTTGAATTTCTCGGACTGAAACTTAGCCTGACACAAAGTTGGTGAGAAGTACACTGCTACAACAGAAAGCAAGTAGCAGAGCAGACCTAATGTGTGTGCTATGATTGGACGACATTCTCCATGTCTCTAACGATTGGATTAATGTGTCTAATGGGCAGATTTCAAATCATCCGAGGAATCTCCTATAAATACCCTGATATTTCGAATGAAGAATACATCCGAAACTCTCTGAAAGCTAAGTCGTTACTCTGTCATTCTTTCTACTCAAGCTTTCTGTTTACTCCGTGACTTTACTCACGAGACTTGAGTTTCTAACTCAAGTTAAACAACCGTGCTAAGTGGTTTAAAGCACGAGGCTAAACATTAAAGCTTAAGTTATTCCTAGGTGAATATATCCTTCAAAGATATATTCACAGCAGTCAGTTCCTATTCTGGGATTCTGACTATCACGGGTTTTAGCCATCCCTACTGAGTTTTGGAAAGAACGTTCAAACATCCAATCACCGAGAAGAAAGTTGTAGGGTGCGTCCTCACTTCAACCTGAAGACTAAGCCTACAACGAGTTTCCAGACGAGTGATGATAGTAGACCGAATGACGGAGTGTTGATGGACTATCCATAGATCACAGGAAGGGTTGTAACTATACTTAGTGGATTCCGGATTAACTTCCGAAGAGTGGACGTAGGATATTTCATATCACAACCACTTTAATATCTTGTGTCACTTACTTGTTTTTCTTTAAGTTTTTGTATTCCTATGTTCTTTGAAACTGACTTTCAAACCTTCAATACTTATCAAAGTATCGAAGTGTATGCTTGTGAATTTTACATAAGAATTATTGGACTTAAACTTAATTATTCAGAAACCCTAAACTGAATTCCAGTCAGTTTAGGAGAGCAAGTGCAATTGTAAACTTACTTCCGCTGCATATTATATATCTCTGATTTTAGGACCAACACATTGGCATCTACCAACTAGCTATAGATCGTGAGCTCTTTGTATTCCCGTAAATTTAGTGATTTCCATACTTCGGTCTGAAGAGAGGACGTAGGACTTCAAGCTACGAACCTCTATTAATCCTTTTGCATTTTACTGCTTTATTTATTTTCTGCAATGGTTTAAAACTCAACACATTCTATGTGTTGGAGTATATTTGAAATTGAGTCTAACCTCAAACTCGCTAAACAATAAATTTTCAGAAATTCAAACTGGTGAGAAATAATCAATTTGAGACGTGTATTCCTGTTCAAACATTATTTCCATTATACATCAGTTCTAATTTCAAGACTAACAATAATATGTTTGAAGATAATTAAATCAAATAAAATGAATAAACCATGTAAAAATGTTTATATCGACACTCATCATACATAAGAAAAAACTCGGATCCATCGTCCCTCTCTTTATTAAGAAAGGACTAGTACATGCATGGCGAAAAGTTGGTGCATGTATATTAATAGTATATTATTATCATTTAGAATAAGGTGAGCATGAATGATTGTTAATTTGAAGCCATGCAACGCAGCCACCAATACTATTCATAATTATTTATTTATTATTATTCGTTCAGTCTGAGATAAGGTTTTTTTTAATGGGAGGTAAAAGAAAGTAAAATTGGATTTGAAAACAATTTATATAAAGATTGTTATATAAAAAATTATTTCGCACAGGAGCCGAGCCATAATTGAGTTCGGGGATGCTGGGGAGTAAATGAATCAAACTGTTCGTGAACTACTCGGATTTCGATTCGATAAAAGTTCGTTCGAGCTCGTTTAATAAGGCTCATTTATTAAATGATCCAAACTTGAACACAATAGTATTCGACTCGTTAGCTAAAATTAGAAAGAAATATAAAATAATTACTTTTATAAAAATAATATTTTCATGATTTAAGAGTAAAAATAATAATAAATCTTTCTAGTAATGAGAAAATCTAGAATTTGAGTATGAATATGATATTAATTTTTGAATAAATAACTTTTTCCTTTAAAATAATAATGAATATTTTAAATATATTCTAAATTTAGAAAGTTCGTTTAGACTCGATTAAAGCTCGATAAAGTTCGTAAACATCAAAGTATTCGATAATAAAGCTCGAAGCTCGACTCGATACTAAACGAGTCAAACTTGAGCACGACACTACTCAACTCGACTCGGTTCGATTACACCCCTATGAATGCTTGCCCTAAAGGTTTTTAAATTTTTTATTGTACGTATATTTAAAAATAAATTATGTGATATCTAAATTTTTTTAACAATAATACATTAATTTAAATTTATATACTTAGATACATTTGGAAAAATTTAAATTCATGATCATATAATCACTAATAATGTACTTTCATCACTACACATCGAACAAAAAATATGATACTCCTATTAACTAAAAAATATAGTAAAGTCCTCATAATATTTGAAGTCTGTGCCCGTTTCTGATTCGAAAAAAAGTCAAAAAAAAAAATGCATTTCCACAAGAAACGCAGCACGAGCGTGATCTAGAACATAAAATTAATTAACAAATAGTATGCAATGTATCTGATTAATCCAAATAAGATATGGAATCGAAAATGGAGGTCAATTTATGGGGGAAAAGTTGTGGATTATTCTTGACATGTATTAGGAGTTAATAAATAAGTGTCCTAAGACAAAGAAGCATTACGTGGCTAAATCTGACAAATATTCAACGAATAACATTGTAAAAAAACTATGTATCAAGATTTAATAATTATGCTTGTTTAAAAGGATAGATGTGTTTACCTGAATAAATTTGACTTAAGACCGAGGTTAAAGTTAATAGTGTGATTAAAGTAATTAGTGTTGGCCCAAATCCACCTGCATTAGTACTAATACCGCCATAATTACCGCGGGAAAATGCCACCTTAACCGGTGGGGGCATTAGAGGTACATAAATTGTCTCACGGCAAGTAATGAAATATGTATTGGTGAAGCTTCTATGTCGACAGACTTTTATTTTTTTTTATTATACTCGTAGTTGGAGACCGAAAGTTGTAGTCTTAAGTAGGTTAAAATTTCAGACTTTAATTTGTTCTTTTGTTTTTTTGATTATACTCGTTGTTGGAGACCGAAAGTTGTGGTTTTAAGTAGGTTAAAATTTCAAATATAATACAAACTATAGTATTTTTTTCAAAGTTAGTATAAATTATCATTTTTTTCAATTAAATGGTCAAATTATCATAAATTATATAAATATAGGATATTTTTTTCCCAGTTGGAAAATCGATTGTGCTCGATTGCCGGAAATTCCCTATTCATTTATAATCTTATACTCCCTCCGTCCCATTAGAATTGTCGTCTTTCTTTTCGGCACGAAAATTAAGAGTTGTGAGTGTAGAATGAGTTAGTGGGATTAATATTTTATTGTTGAGTGTGAAAAGGTTGCTATTTTTGGAAATATGACAATTTAGTTGGGACGCCCAATTTAGTAAGTGTGACAATTCAAGTGGGACGGAGGGAGTATATTTTTATTAAAAAATGTTGATTTTCGACGAATAGGGTATAATTTGTACTAAAATTCAACATTTGACATTTTTAAGTATGTTTGTGACTTTTTAAAAAATTGATATCATCTTGAAATATTTGTCCAAACATCAATTTTTCTTTATTAAACTTTTGGCCCTATCATAAATTTAAACAAATACAATAATTTAAATATTTATTTAAAAACACACCTAATTATTAATATATTTGTAAATATAGTAATAGAGTAATATTTGCATTTTCCATGCTAATGACTAAATAATGATTTAGTTCAAAATTAACTTTTTAGTTTTTAACAATTGATATTTCTTTGTTCGACCACATTGAAACCAACACTTTAATTACTAATTCAACTTAAATCACCTAACATCTGTAAACAAATTATTGAGTTTGACCGAAATAATTTTCCAAAAGAAATATAATCTCAATATTTGATCATAATCCATTATAAAAAAATGAAATGGTGGATGGTGAATCTTGCAACTTTTTGGCAATGGCGTATAAACCACGTTAGTAGCGGAGTGCCAATTTTAGGTTTGATGATGCTCCTCTTACCAATTCATTACTTTTCTCTCTATCAAATCATTTAATTCACCATTCTCCTCTATTTTTTTTTATGGAAAAGAATTTTACTCCTACGTATCGATCAACTTTAAATTATTAATCCTAATTTTTCTTAGAGAGTTATATCCTAATGTTTGACAAAATAAAAAATTAATATAAAGAAATTGGACCTTAATGTTTGTTTTTATTATTTAATAATACTCTAAGTGATTGGCGAGACAGAAAATACGCCGAATTACACCTTATTAAAATTGTTTAATTTATAATCATTATTTATATTTTTATAGTTTGTGACTCAGTTTTGTCAATCACATGAGGTATTTTACTAATTTTGTAACTAACAATAGCAAATAGGATTTGGATCATCTGCACAGGGTGTTGTGCACTTTCTCACCACAAACACATTTTTTTAAAATATAAAAATAACTATGAAAAAATGAAGCATGTGGTGGGAAAGGTGGGCTGTAACCTCTATAATATAAAAACTTAATATAAAAATAGTGTAAATTTTGAATTGACCAATATAATTTGGCAAAAACTTGCGTTAGGCAAGCATAAACGGTTTATGCGGGTTTTATCCTACCCAAATGGATTGACCCATCCTAAATAGGGTTTATTAATCCCCAATTAGGGTATATTATATGGATTTGGGCTTGGGTTAATGGATAAAACCCGCCTAAATCGTTTAGGTCTGCCTAACTCAACACCTTCCCATATAATTTAAATTTCATAATTTTCCTTTTTTTAATTCTCTCTTCACGTCTTGATTTTAAATGATTTGGAAATGTGAAAAACAAGAGGTTGGAATTGAAGTAAGATTTTGAAAAAAAAAAAAAAAAGTTTTCTTCCCTTGGGCATGGGTTGTCGGACCCGTCCCATCTTTGTCCACTTCTTATTTTTCACAAAAAATTGTTACTTTCTACTTTGATTATAACATTTAATTGAAAAACGTGCTGGTATAAGTATCTAAATCAGTGCAACAGGTTTGAGACCAAGAAATGTGAAATGTCACATATAAAGAAAATCTCAACAAATTTAAAAAACCAATTCCACAAAAATATGGGTTTGCTAGCCAATTGTTTTTTAGTAAAATATGAATACTATAATGTGATGGGTGATGAGTTGTGAATTCGGCAGATTTTAGTGGAGTGGGAGAGGTGAAGTGTTCCATGTCTATTACTCCCTCCGTCCCGGCTGAATTATCCCGGGTTGACCGGGCACAATAACCAAGGAGTGTGAGAGTAAAGTAAGTTGAGTGAAATTAATATTTTATTGTTGAGTGTGAAAATGTTGCATTTTTAAGTAATGAGACAATTGAGGTGGGACGGACGAAAAAGGAAAGTGGGACAATTGAGGTGGGACGGAGGGAGTACTATATAATTACATGTGATGAATATATGGAACATTCAATTAAACTTTTCTTTTTAAAATTGCTGTGGTACTTAATTGGTAATTTAAAATATATAAATATTATTGAAAACTTTGTATAAATTCTATCTTATTAAAAATATAAGAAAATTGAACTCCTAATTAATCCGATGAGTCGGCCACCAATATTGATACTCAACCTATTTAAAAGGTGCTTAGACGTTGATTACTTATTAATTTACATGGAGACACTGATTATATAGTTTTCAGTTTAAGTAGGATTGTATATATATTGTGTAAGCTAATTTTTACAACATAATGCAAAATTAACCTCATAAAGAATAGCCACTTTATGTTGATAATTTAAAATATGATTTAAATGATTGGAGATACATTTTATAATGTATCTATAGATATGGTTGAGAAGTTTTTATTGTTTTTGCATTTAATTATCACCATCGCTCCACCAATTTGATTCTATCGTCTCCTTAATTTTCAGACAGTCAGTGTTTCCCATTTGGTGAAATCCAATCCACTCGAGTAAAAGAAAACAAATTGCCTTCTAACTTGGATGTGGGCAGAAGATAAATCTTCATACTTTATATGTTGTTTTTTGACTTTTACATTATCTTTGTCTAAGTTTTGTAACACATGGTCTTTAGATTTTACAGTGCTTGTCGCCCATCCAACCTATTCTTGGCCACGTCTTAACAAAGCAATTTTATGTTAGGTTCGGTAAAGATTTAAGGGGTGTTACAATTACAATTCGATAAAAGGATCTTACAGAATTTTATATTTAAAATCGAACTAAAGCTAATCTGCAGACTTCCTAGACTTGTTAGGCCTAGACCCTTTGATCCACCAAAACACAATAAAAAAGAAAATTCTAACATCAAATTTTCTAACACACAAGTCTTACCGGATTTCGACCTAGTTCTTATCAAAACTGGTCTGGTTCATACCTATTATTTAATGTTGATTCCTACCAACACATATTTTTATTTGTCCGATGTACATATTTCTTATAAAATTCATTAAATATTCATTTTTGGTAATGATCTCATCATTATAAATTTAATAATTGCATGAGTTTCCACTTAAAACAAGTACCAATGTAAAATATTGTATTTTTAGGTATTTTTGTGATGTTTTCATAATATTGGATATTTTAATGATGTGTTTGATAAAATTAGGCATTTTAAAATATTTCTACAAATTTTATTATGTAGTATAACTTATGTGGTTAAAATTTTAACTATGGGCTAATGAGATACATTGATTGAATGGGCCTAGCCCAATAATAAGTAAAACAATTGAGACATCATTATTGGCCCATCCTCCATATCAAGTTTATTATTATTTGAAAATTCTATTTTTATATCACAATATAGTTTTTTAGAAATATATTAATTATTTCTAATTAGGGTTTAAATCATTATCAAGCAATTAATAAATATGTTTCAAAAAACAAAATTCAAAATTTTGAGGATCTAATCCACATATTGTGGCATATGAAGAAATCCAAGCTAATACTATCTACAGTTACTTCAAGCTTGGTTAAGTTTCTAATAACTAGAAATCATAGTTTGGAGTACTGTTTTTTGAATAAATATTTATGTTGGGGCCCAGAAATTATGAATGCTGCAAATTTTTAATTTCTTTTTTAATTTGCGATTATAATATTTCCAGTATCGCGTTTGTTGAATTCTACTCGTCAACATCCAAAATTTCAAATTTGTAAAGATATACTTAATTGACATTATTCATGGATGGGAATTTTTTTAGTTACAAAGACTGAAATATACAAGTACTAGATACAGATATAGATATATTCCGTTAGGAAACATTTATAAACATTGCATGTTCGAAATGACATCTCACGTTTCCTTAAATTTAGGTGGATGTTTGTCCTTGTCAATAATTAGATTTACACAAATGAATTTTGACCCAAATATTCTTGAAATTAATTATGGCATAAACTTCGCTGCTATCATGATTTAGAATAATTTTTTTTTTCCAAATCATTATGGGTGCGCTCTAAATAAATTTCGATTATTTTTCAGCATCATTATTCGTAAATTAAAGGTGTAAATGAACAATACTGATTTAATCAGACCATAGTTTGCAATAGAGTGTTAACAGTATAGACAGTTTTCTTATAAAAGTTAATTTAAATTTGAAAGGGACGAATGAGAAAATAATAAGTAGGGTTGAGCATTCGATCGGTTCGGTTGAAAACCGATCGAAATGTTGAGAACCGAACAAACCAAATTAAATTTTCAAACCGAATTGATAATTTCTTAAACCGAACCGAATATTTCAGTTTGGTTTAGGTCGGTTCGGTTCCAACCGAAATTAAACAAATTATTTGAGCAGTGAGGAAGAGAAGGAGGGCGAGCAACGAGCAGGGGACTTGGGGTACAGGGGGCTGGTGTACTGGGGCCTCAGGCGGTCTGCGTGCGTGCTGCGGTCGAACAGGAGGACGAGCAGCGAGCAAGGGACCAAGTCGCAGGGTGCTGGCGACTGGCGTGCTGGGCCTGCCTGCGTCTGCGTGTTTCAAACTTGGCCGGCGGTGCCGGTGACGGCTGGCGAAGGGTTGTGGTGGGTGGGGGCATGAAGAATCGGAGGGGTCGAGAGGGAGAGGGAGGGCGAGGGTGGGGGACTTGCGGCGGAGGCTGGGTAGAATTAGGAAATTAGGGTAGAAATAGAAATAGGAAATTGGGTATATTTTTTTACTAAATATTAATATATAATAAATATTATATTAAATATAATATAATTTATTATTATTATAAGTATATTCGGTCGGTCGATTCTTTCAGTTTCGGGAGAAAGAACCGACACCCGAACCGAATTAAATCAGTTTCTCATTTTTGGAACCGAGAACCGAACCGAATTTTTCAAAACCGAACCGAACCGACAAAATTTCAATGGTTCGGTCGCCTTTTTTGGCTCAGTTCGGTTTTTGCTCACTCCTAATAATAAGCCATACAGAACTTAATTAACGATAATAGTTAAAAAAAAATGGACGATAAAGAAAATGAAAAACTAAACTATGTGATAGGGTTTGAATATTTGCTGTGAAAATAAAGTTTATTGATGCAAGTATATATAAAGTTTACAAAGATATGAAAAAGATCAAAAAGATATACACAAATCCTAGATATACATCTATAATATATGGGATAGAAATTTTGTTAATACCCCCCTCAAGCTTGAGTCGGTAACTGGACTACTCGAAGCTTATCTTGAAAGAACTCGAACAAGGGACGTGCTAAGGACTTGGTGAAGATGTCAGCCACTTGTTGCTCGGAAGAGATGTGTTTCGTCAAGAGCTTAGCATCTTGGACTAATTCACGAATGAAGTGATAATCAATATCTATGTGTTTAAGCACGTTTGTGAGTCACAGGATTTTGTGTGATGAATATCGAGCTGTTATTGTCACATAACAAAGTCGGCGGATCAGAAAGCGGGACTTGAAGCTCATGTAGGACAGATGCAATCCACTGAATTTCAGTCGTCGTGTTCGCCATGGCACGGTACTCGGATTTGCAGCTTGAACGAGCGACTGCTGGTTGCTTCTTAGCACTCCATGACACCAAATTTCCTGCAAAATAAATGGCATAACCATAGGTGGAACGGCGTGAGTCCGGGCAGCGAGCCCAGTCGACGTCTGAATAGGCGAGCAAATTGTAAGGAGAATTCCGAGAAAACAATAAACCAAGAGATAAAGTTCCTTTAATATAGCGATGTATCCGCTTAACAGCTCCAAAATGCTCGAGTGTGGGTTGCTGTAAGAATTGACTCACATGGTTCACTGCATAAGAGATATCAGGACGTGTAATAGTAAGATATTGTAGAGCTCCAACCACAGATCGATAACAGGTAACATCGTTGAATGGATCACCGTCCAAAGAGAGAGAACCGCCCATGGGAAGAGGAGTGGATACCGGTTTGCAGTCGAGAAGTTAAGTGCGAGATAGAATGTCCGTCGCATACTTGGCTTGAGAAAGAAAAAAACCATCATCCGTGTATGTAACTTCCAAACCTAAGAAGCAACTTAAACGTCTCATATCCTTTATCACAAACTTAGATTGCATGCGATTAATAAAGCCCGAAATATGGGAGGAGTTATTCCCGGTGAGAATGATATCATCAACATAAACAAGGAGAAAAAGATATGAGCTACCTCGATTATAAATAAATAAAGAGGTGTCCGCGCGACTGCATGAGAACCCTAGCGACAACAAGAAAGAACTCAGATGATGAAACCAAGCGCGTGTTTGTTTAAGACCGTAGAGTGCCTTAGATAAGCGACACACAAAATCGGGACGAGAGGCATCAGTGAAGCCCAACAGTTGCTCTATATATACGGGTGAAGATAAGACACCGTTTAAGAACACATTCTTGACATCTAGCTTGTGAATAGGCCAACCATGATGAACGGCGAGTGATAAAATAATACGAACGGTGGCTGCCTTGACAACAGGGCTAAAGGTGTGTGAGAAGTCCATACCCGGAATTTGAGAGAAGCCTTGAGCGACAAGATGAGCTTTGTGTCGTTCTATAGAACCATCGGAGCGGAACTTGGTGCGGAATACCCATTTTGATCCCACAATATTCGTGTTCGGAGGTCGCGGTACAAGACTCCATGTATTATTCTGATGTAATGCACGCATTTCTGAGGACATGGCAGCGCGCCATATGGGATCCTTAATGGGGGTCTTATAGCTTCGAGGTTCAGCGGCGCCAAGTAAAGCTTGATGCAGCGCCGTGTTGGCATAGAAGGCGATGTGGCGAAGCTTAAAAATCCTGGCTCTGGCTCGTGTAACCATAGGATGAAGAGGTTGCGGAGCCGGTTGATGAACGAGAGGAGCGACTGGTGCCGCATCGACCGACTGAGGTGGAAAAGGAAGCTCGGCAGGCGGTGGCACAATACCGTCGTCGGTCGGGCAGAGAGAGCATGGTGTGTGGAATACAGGCGGTGCTGGTGCTGCGGATATAGGTGCAGGAGGCGTGGCCGCTGAGCCTTGAGAATTAGGTTCGACAAAGGACGAGATATCAAGTTGAGACAAAGGCATACCGTCGGTCGAGCGAGCCATGGGAAATAGATTCTCGTCAAGACGGGCGTGTCTAGTGATGTAAACCTTCGAAGTGTCAAGATCTAGACACTTGAAACCCTTGTGGCCTGAGGAATACCCAACAAATACGCAAGGGATGCTGCAAGGAGAGAATTTGTGCGCAGCATAGTCGCAAAGGCAAGGATATACGCGACATCCGAAGGGATGGAAGTTCCCATAATTAGGAGGAGAGCCATAGAGAGCTTGAAAAGGAGAAAGTCCATCCAAAGGAACAACAGGAAGTCGATTAATAATATAAGTAGCAGTACAGAAAGCATTAACCCATAAATGAAGCGGAAGATTAGACTGAAATAGTAATGTGAGACCCGTTTCAGTGAGAAGTCGATGTTTACGCTCCGCACGGCCATTCTGAGAAGTAGAGTATGGGCAAGATAATAGGTGATGAATTCCCTTTGCGTGGAAAAAATCATGAACTTCATGATTAGTAAATTTCATCCCACTATCGCTTTGAAAGCGTTTGATAGTAGCTGAAAATTGATTTTCCACTAATGCCACAAAAATCTTTAGATGTGCAAAGAAATCAGATTTTCGAAGCAAAAGATAAAGCATCATAAATCAACTGTAGTCGTCAACAAAAATAACATAATATCGATAGCCAGCGGAAGAAGTAACAGGCACAGGGCCCCATAAGTTACAGTGAATAAGATCTAAAACAGAAGAAGACCGTTTTTCATTTAATTGAAATGGTAAACGAACACTTTTAGCACGTTGACAAGGAGAACAAAGTAGTGGTTTTGGTAAAAATGAACTAACGAAAATATGTCCTTGTTTGCATAACATAGAAATAGAATCAAAAGACACATGGCCAAGACGGTTGTGCCACAACTCGAAAGATGCACGCAGAGCATTGTCTTTGAGCTGAGAGAGAAACGCTGGCTGAAAGTGATCAAGGGTGTACAGACCCGCATTGCGATGACTTCGGATGAGAATTTCCTTTGTGTGTCGTTGCTGAATGGTGAAATACTGATTAGAGAATAATATATCAACTAGATAATCAGAAGTTAGTTTACTGACAGATAACAACTTCTTGGTTAAAGATGGAACAACCAAAACATCGAGAAGTTTAAGAGAACCCGAAAATTGTGAGGAACCAATATGAGAAATAGGTAAAATAGCACCATTTCCAACAACTACTTGATCGGAGCCGGAGTACGTCTGTGCGGTGTCAAGGCTGCCAACATCAGGAGTCATATGAGCCGAAGCACCCGTGTTGACAACCAACCCGATGCGCCCGTGATTGAAAGGCTTCAGCAAGACTAGCCGTGGGAGCTTGTGAATAGCATTCAGGACAATAAGTAGCATAATGATCGTCTTGACGACAAGTCTGGCATCGAGGTGGACGGCGATTGTTAGATCGTCCGCGGCTGCGCTTTGAGTTGTTGGAAGAGTTGGGGCGAGAGCTTCTAGAGTTGTTGGAGCCACGACCGCACGACGAAGAGGAACTACTCTGCTGATTTTGCCCATAAAACGCAGCCGGGGAGACGGGGCTAGATTCCGAGGAGTTTTGAAAAATAGAAAAACTTTCCGCCTTGGATATGAGATCACAAAAGGATGGAAAATGAGTGAGAGCCATCAGCGTAACAGAGAAAGAAGAAAAAGTGGGGCCAAGGCCACGAAGAAACCAATGCGCCTTATCCGTGTCATCAACGGGGCGACCAATGGCTGCCAATTGATCACAGATGGATTTAAGCTCTTGGGCATAGTCGGAGATGGGGTGAGTGCCACGTTTAATAAGCTGCAGATCATCTTTGAGGCGTAGCTCGCGTGTCTTTGATTTGATGCTGAATGTTGCGTCCAATGTCGTCCAAACCGCGCGAGAGGTCGAACAGCCAAGGACCTCGTCCATGGCTTCCTCGGACAAAGTCGACAGCAGCAAACTAAGAAGTTTCTGATCTTGATGATGCCAAGATGCATAGGTCAGATTTGGCGAAGAAGTACCAGCCGGTGAGGAGAGAGTCGGCGATGGAGGATTAAGGGAGCCATCCATATACTTCATTAGATCTTAACAAGTGAGAAGCCGCACGACTTGAGAACGCCACAACAGAAAGTTCTACGAGGATAACTTGATTGTTATCATATGGACAAGCATCGAAAGCGGAAGAGAATCAGATTCCAGAGCCATGGCAGCGAGAGGCAGAAAGCGGGCGACGAGAAGGAAAGGGAACATTGCGGAACACGTGCGGCGAGAAGGAAAGGGAACGCACAAGGGGGAGAAAGGAGGATCGTATCAGGCTGCCATGATAGAGTTTGAATATTTGCCATGAAAATAAAGTTTATGCAAGATATGTGTGTAATTTGTTATATTTTTAGGGTATTTAATTGAATGATTTGATGTGGATTAGGTGCACAAATCACACACATATCTTTTCTTTTTGTTGATTTACCTTCACTTGGTGTTCGAGAGGTGTTTTGAGTGTGCAAGGCAATAAACGAGCAAGAAATCCGAATTTTTGGAGCAAAATTTGGCTAAGGAGCTGACCCATTCCGTTCGGGATAGAGCTGTCTCGTTCGGGATAGAAACTTGGAGAAAAAAGGGCGAAATTTGAAGCATGTCCCGTTCGGGACCGACGTTCGGGAGGCACTAATCTCGCTCAAAACTCAAAAATCTGGCGTGAATTTGTGGTGAATTGTTAATTCGTAGCCTATCCCGCTCGGGACCTATGGAAACAAAAATGGATCTTCTTCTCTTAGATCCTGCTCAACAGCAACAGTAGCAAATGGGAAATTCCTCAATAGGAAGAAATCCAACTCAGAATCAATGCAGTGAAATGGGGCAGATGGAAGCCCAATCAGTTGATGATGTTAACTTTGTTGGCAGAGGTAATTTTGGGAACTATAGAAGGCCCTACTATCAATATGATAATCCTCCTTATCATCCCAACAATCGATTCCACCCGAACCTATCTTATGGGAATCCGAACAATGCGATGAATCCACCTCCTAGATTTGAGCAGAGAGGGGAAGGATCGAATCAAGGGAATGGAGGGGATCACATCCGGAAGCAATATGTGCAGCAGGAGAGAAGAGCGCCCAACTCGAAAGAAGAAGAGTTTGAGAAGAGGCTCGAAAAATACGATAGTATGTTGACAGAGATGCAGAATCAAATCTCCACCATTGCCAAGCATGTGAGTGGGAAACACCAACAGGGGCAGTTTCCCAGTGATACCGAGGCCAATCCGAGGAAGAACGTTAGTGTGATTACCACGAGAAGTGGTAAGTCATATGAAGAACCCACTAACCCTACTTTAGGAAGGAGAATAAGGGGCTGAACGACCAAGGTGCAGAAGCAGAAGAAATTGAGGAGGAAGTGACTCCCCAGCTAGTCAAAACACAAAAGGGGAGCACATCCGAGGAAATTTCCAAAAGAAGCAAACTACCTTTTCCTCAAAGATTGGCGAAGAATAGGCTGAACAAGCAATTTGCAAGGTTTTTGGATCATCTGAGCAAGGTGCACATCAACCTGCCATTGTTGGAGGTATTACAGGATATTCCAGGGTACACAAAATTCTTGAAGGAGATGGTTACTGAGAAGAGGAGATTTGGAGAGTTCGAAACTGTGAATCTATTCGAAGAATGTAGTGCGGTGATCCAGCAAAAAATGCCTTTCAAGAGGCAAGACCCAGGGAGCTTCACAATTTCATGTGTCATTGGGGGATTGGAGTTCGGCCATGCTTTGTGTGATTCGGGTGCATGCATCAATTTGATGCCGCTTTCTATTTTCTAGAGGCTGCAGATTGGGGAGATTAAACCGACCACCATTACTCTCCAAATGGCAAATCGCTCCCTATCCTATCCGAAGGGAATTGTGGAAGACGTACTGGTAAAATTCAATGACTTTATATTCCCTGCAGATTTTGTGGTTCTCGATATGGAGGAAGATAAGAATGTGCCATTGATTCTTGGGAGGCCATTCTTGGCTACTGGAGGAGCATTGATTGATGTGAGGAAGGGAGAGCTGACTCTCCGCTTCCACGATCAAGAGATTTTGTTCTCCATCTCCGATGCAATGAAGAAGCATGAGGACAGGTATGAAGAGTGCAACAACATTGAGGTAATATATTCTCCTTTATCATGTGATTATGAGAAGAGAGATGCACTAGAAGAGGTTATTCATGATTCCTTGTACTCTAACTGTGGTTTTGATGAGCTTTATGAGGCTTGTGATGAGTTGCTAGAAATGGTGAAGGCATTGGATTACACACCAGAGGTCCAACCAAAGCAGGATGTCAAGTTTCTGGAGCTGAGGACTAAGGAGGAAGAGCAGGAGGCGAAATTCAATAGGGAAAAGAGCAAGGATGCATATCCAGTCATTGTTGCCTCGTCGTTGTCTGCTGTGGAGATCGATAAACTTTCAAGGGTTCTGAGGATGCACAGATTAGCTATAGGGTGGCCGATCTCCGACATAAGGGGGATCAGCCCGTCTATTGTGATGCACAAGATCATTCTTGAGGAAGGGAGCAAGCCAAAGAGGCAACCTCAAAGGAGACTGAACCCGGAGATGCAAGAGGTGGTGAAAAAGGAGGTTCTGAAGCTGTTGGATAATAATATTATCTATGCTCCGAGTGATAGTGAGTGGGTCAGTCTGACTCACATGGTTCCCAAGAAAGGGGGGTTCGAGAAGGTTATCAAGCCAGGAGGCAATGAAGTGATTGAGAGACCAACTACCGGATGACGCTTCTGCATTGATTACAGGGCTTTAAATAATGCAACTCTTAAAGATCATTTTCCATTGCCCTTTATTGATCAAGTGCTTGACCGTCTTGCAGGTAAATCTCACTACTGCTTCTTGGATGGATACTCCGGATACAACCAGATTGTGGTGGCACCTGAAGACGAGCACAAGACAGCTTTCACCTATCCCTACGGGATTTTCGCCTACCGGAGGATGCCCTTTTGGTTGTGCAATGCACCGACGACATTTCAAAGGTGTATGATGTCCATTTTTCATGGTCTTATTGAGAATATTATGGAAGTCATTATGGACGATTTTTCTGTTTTTGGCTTGTCTTTTGATGATTGTTTAGAAAATTTGAAAACTGTGTTGCAAAGGTGTGAGGAAACTAACCTGGTGTTAAATTGGGAAAAATGTCACTTCATGGTTAGAGAGGGTATAGTATTGGGTCATAAGGTCTCTAGTATGGGGATAGATGTTGATAAGGCTAAAGTGGTAGCAATTGAACAACTTCCTGTGCCTAAGACAGAAAAAGGGGTAAGGAGATTCTTGGGACACGCTGGGTTTTATAGAAGATTTATTCAGGATTTTTCCAAGATAACCAAACCTTTGTGTAGCTTGCTATAGAAGGATGTACCTTTTTGCTTTGGTGAGGATTGTGTGAAGGCTTTTGAGGCTCTTAAGAAAGCATTAGTTACAGCTCCAGTTTTAGTGACTCCGGATTGGGAGCAGGATTTTGTGTTGATGTGTGATGCTAGCGATTCTGCTGTGGGGGTAGCTTTTGGACAGATTAGGGATAAAATATTTAGAATTATTTCCTATGCTAGGCAAATGTTGAATCCTGCTCAATTGAATTACACTGTGACTGAGAAAGAATTACTTGCTGTTGTTTTTGCTTATGATAAGTTTCGTGCTTATTTGGTAGGAGCAAAGTCTGTGGTTTACACTGATCATGTAGCCATGAAATATTTGTTTGCTAAAATTGATTCAAAACCTAGGTTGATTAGATGGATCTTGCTTTTGCAAGAATTTGACATGGAGATTAGAGATAAAAAAGGATGTGAGAATGTTGTAGCAGATCATCTATCTAGGTTAGAGAATCCAGTTGATGGAGATGATCAGGAAGAGTTAATTAGAGAGGATTTTCCTGACGAGAAAATTTTGAGTGTGGCAGTAACTAGTATTACATGGTATGCTGATTTTTGCAATTTCTTGGTTACAAGTGTATTGCCTCCGGATTTGGAGCCCTATCAACGGAAGAAATTTCTGAAGGAGGCCAAGTTCTACTATTGGGAAGAACCGTATCTGTTCCGCAGGTGTGCTGACGGTATTATTCGAAGGTGTGTTCATCAGAGCGAATGGAGAAAGATTGTCGAAGAATGTCATCAATCGGTAAGTGGGTGACACTTTGGTGCAAACCGCACCGCATTGAAGGTATTAGCTTGTGGATTTTATTGGCCGTCTGTATTTAAGGATTGTGTGGCTATGGTTAGGGCTTGTGATAGATGCCAAAGGATGGGGAATATAACCCGAAGGGATGAGATACCCGAAAAGATCTTTATCGAGGTTGACATATTTGATGTTTGGGGCATTGACTTTATGGGCCCTTTTCCACCATCTTTTGGTTACAAGTTTATTCTTCTTGCTGTGGATTATGTGTCTCGATGGGTTAAGGCCATACCCACTGTTACTAATGATTCTCAAGTGGTGCTGAAGTTTTTACAGGCTTTAGTTGCTCGATTTGGCATTCCTAGGGTCTTGGTAAGTGATGGAGGTAGTCACTTCTGCAACAAACTCATGGATAAACTCTTGACAAGGTATGGAGTGCGGCAAAGAGTCACAATCGCCTATCACCCACAAGCCAATGGACAAGCATAATTGGCCAACCAGGAGATTAAGCAAGTGCTAGAGAAGACAATGTTGACTCGAAAACACTGGAGCAAGAGACATGATGAGGCTTTGTGGGCCTACCGGACAGCCTTCAAGACACCAATTGGCATGTCCCCGTATCAGTTAGTTTATGGCAAATCCTGCCACCTCCCTGTTGAAGTTGAGCACAAGGCGTTTTGGGCCATCAAAACTTTGAACTTGGATTTTCTGAAAGCTCAAGGGGATCGGGTGCAGAAGTTGAATAAGCTCGAAGAATGGAGACAAGAGGCTTATGAGAATACGAAGATATGCAAGGAGAGAGCCAAACGGTTTCATGACCAACATATTCGAGTGAAGAAATTTTACAAAGGTGATATGGTTCTTTTGTTTAATTCTCGCTTAAAATTGTTTCCGGGTAAATTCCGTTCTCGTTGGTCAGGTCCGTACAAGGTGCATGAAGTGTTCAAGAATGGTACTCTAGAACTCGAGACGGAAGATGGACATTACTTTAAGGTGAATGGGCACCGAGTCAAGAGATTTCACACATCCGAACCACTTTTGATTGTGAACGAGATCTCCCTTGCATGATAGAGGTAAGGAGGTTAGTTCGTCGAGCTCCCGACGATAAATGAAGCGCTTCTTGGGAGGCAACCCAAGATCGATTTACTTGTTTCGTTTTCATTAATAGTCTAGAATGCATGTGTTTTTGAAATCGTTTTGCGTTGTGTCGAGTTTGGGGGAATTAAGTGTTACTCATGTTTGTTGGGAGTTGATTGGAGTGATGTAGGGAAGAAAATACTTCATTGTGGGGGAAAATAGTGTGTGGTAGCTTTCTATTCCACCCGGGAAGTGGAAAAAATGATGCAAGGACTGCAAGGCCGAGACGTATCCCGAGCGGAAGCATCAAATCCCACTCGGGATTGCGAAAGATTGAAATTTGTATGAGGGTCGTGAATCGTACCGAGTGGAACCAACGCATCCCGCTCGAGATGCGTAACTTCTGGAACAACTTGACGTATCCCGAGCGGAAGCATCACATACCGCTCGGGATCGAGAAAACATAATTTTTGCTGAAGGGCCACAGAGAATCTCGAACGGGATCCGTGTGTCCCGTTCGGGACCGAGTTTTTTTCTGCAGGAAACCGGGCCGGTCGAGCCGGTCCCGAGCGGGATAGGGCTTGTTTCGCTCGGGACCCGTCGCTATATAAAAGTAGGATACGCGGGATAGAACTCATTCGCTCGCCTCTCTATCTACCGAACAGTACCCCTTTCGATTTTCTTGCATTCCTTTCGATTTTCCAGCCAACAACAGGTAATTTCTCCCCCTATTTCCTTTCAATTCGGTGTTTTTGACTAATTTCTGCGATTTGGTAGTTTGTTTGGGGAAATTCATGGTTAGATGTTCTCTTTTAGGTGTTGTGAGTAGGTGCACATATGGTGTTCGATTAAATGCCTAAGAACATGTTTGTGGTTTGGATTGTTTTTATTTGGCAAATTCTTGGCATGTTTGGTTGAAGTTTAATTGGATTGTGGGAATTTTTGTGGAAATTTAGAGTTATTGCTTTTTCTTGAGATATTTGGGCTCGGTTTAAACTCTTGATTGTGTATGATACTCATGTGAAATTGTAGACTTCTTGTCATACCGAGATGAGTACTTCATGTTCACGGGTTAATGTGGGGAATTTTTGTGCTTGTACACTTGATGTTTGGAAGTCTTGTGGGTTAAATTGGAGAATGATTTGTAGTTCGTTGTTGGAGATAATATGGGACCCAAACCACGTGTGGCACGCCCTACCAATTTCACGGATGATGAGTACAAGGCACTCCGGGCCCTTAACAAGTGTGTTGTTCATGGATCGAAATACCCTTGCCCAGCCACTCTTACTGCATTGGGGATTAAAGAGGATGTGGAAACACTGTTCCACAACATAGGATGGGACAAGATGCTCAAGGAAAGGTGGCCTGCTTTTGAAGAACAAACAAAAGAATTCTTGGCATCGGCTACTGTGCACAGGAGTCCCGGCAATTGGCCACTTGACATTCAAGATGGGGGGCAAAAGGTATACCTTGGAACGTGCGCAGTTGGACGCCATTTATGGTTGTGCGGCGGGCTCGAGTTATATACCTGTTGATTTTAATGCCAAGGACTTTTGGCAGCAGATTTCTGGAGAGGTCGTCTTAGGGACATTGAGGATGAAATTGGCAAAGGGGTCTCTCATTAGGAACCCGGTGCTTAGGTACATTCACAAGACCGTCGCGAACTCGGTATCCGGGAGACATGAGAGCAACAATGTGATTATTTCGGAGCTTTACTTGCTCCATTCGATGCTTGCCGGAGTTCCTTTTTCCATGGCTGCTGTGGCTATGGATAACAGGAGTCGAGCCCCCACACAGACCAACATCTATTGTGGCGGAATGCTTACACCTATTCTCGACCATTTTGAGATTCCTCGGGAAGGTACGGAGGTGCCACCGTCTGTGGTGGATCTTCCGGTACTCACTTTGGCTAAGTACATTTCCATTCCCAGAGAGAATGCCTACTTGTACAAGGTGGTTGACGATGCATGGATGATGCTTCCGAATACTGCCACCACAACTATTACTGCTCCGGGTGCCGAGGCGAATTGGTTGTTGGACTCGCCAGCTCATAAAGCTTTATGGTATAAAAAGGGCGAAATGGGACTTACTCAAATTATGAGCATTCTACTGCTGTGCCGGAGGATCATGATGAGGAGTCGATGGATGAAGAGGAACCGCAGACTGAGCAGGGTGCCGGGACATCATCAGCTGGAGCCCATCGCCCCTGGCAGACAGAGATGCTGGATATGATGAGAGGCATGACCGCGTCCATAGCAGGATTGGACATGAGGATGGCCGGTTTAGGGACAGAGGTGACGGCATTGCGGGATGATATGGTTAGCCAGAGAGATTGGTTTGACCACAGATTTGATCAGGTTAATGATAGACTGACCGGCGTCGAGACCGAGTTGCATGATGTGTACAATCAGCTTCCAGCCTACTATCGGAGGTGCCGGAGGAATGACGATGCTCCAGGCTCGGCCCAGCAGTGGTCACCGTCTTACCGTCTTTTCAAACTTAGTCGTCTTCGGACTAAGTTTGGGGGGTTGGACGGACGTCGGTTCTCTCTTCTTCCCTATGTTCCCTACTGGTTATTTTAGACTGCTTTATCTTTTCTCCACCCTTGTTTACTTTTATGTAGTCTATTTTAGTGTTTAGTCTTATTTAGTTGCTTTGAGTCATTCGATGGGGTTGTATAATGATATGATCTTAATCTTGTTTATTAATTGGTATTTTGAGAATTGTGGTTTTGCTGTTTTTTCTGTGGTGATTTGAAGCAGGTGGATAGAGCTTAAACAGTCGGAACCATGCCGGATTTTCTTTAATTCCACCTTGTAAAACTGATGAAAGTAGGGTACACAAACTCTAACACTTAATTCTCGCACTAAGCATGAATTGTATGATTTATTGTGATAACTTTGGCTTAAGATTGAATTCGTGATGAAGCATGAACATGATTTGATTTCATTTGAGCGGGCGGAATAACTAGAAGTTGATGCATGCCTTGGTTGAACAAATTTTGCACTTGATGTCATGTTATATTAATGCTTAGAACTCAACACCTTTGAACTTGTGAGTTTTGAGCCTAATGAGTCCTTATACCTCATTATTGATTGGTTGTGAGAGGCGAGGCACAAGTGGAATAAGTAGAGTCTGTCGATACCACTTTGTTTAACATGTCACATTGAACTAGGAAATGATCTTAGGCCATTCCTTCTTAGTACCTACCTTCGATACTGTTGGAGAAATAAGGTGGAAACATAATAACCCTAACCACTATTTTGGAGCCAAGTTGAGCCTTTAATTCTTTCATATATGCTTAGGAACAAGTTTGAGGGGTTTGGATGAGGTTTGAGAGAAGAAGAAATGAAGTGCTTGGATTGAATTTTGTGAGAGAAATGAAAATTATGATTTGGAAAATCTTTTGGGTTGTAGAAAGAATATATAAGAAAAAGAAAAAGAGAAAGAGCAAAGAAAAAGAAAAAAGAAAGGAAAAAAAATAAAAATAAAAAGAGGTTCGTTTGCATATCGAGCGATGAAAAGTGAGAAATTGTCAGACTGTGGAACAAGAGTTGTTACTTCTGTGTGAAAGGTTGAGTGGTAGAATGTTGAGAAGAGGGTTGGGGATGAATGAGTCACTTTAGCCTAAAACACCCTACCTCTTAGTAAGCCACGTTACAACCCGATGAAATTCCTATTTGATCCTAGAACGATGTTTCAATGTGAACGAATGTGGTAGAGATGAACATTATGAATGAAACTTGTGTACTTGTGCTTGAGAGAAAAGAAATTAACCCTATACAGTTGAGTGTGAGTGTTACACTCTTATATGATCACATGCCGGTAAGGTTGGGTTCTTTGCATTAATACAAACATGGTGAATAGTGACAAATTTTTGAAATCGAAATATGCATTGATAGATAGTGGTGAGCCGTGAAGCATTGCACCAAGTGAATGAAAATCTAGTTTTTGTTTTTGATTGAGGACAATCATAGACTTAAGTTTGGGGGGTTTGATATGTGTGTAATTTGTTATATTTTTAGGGTATTTAATTGAATGATTTGATGTGGATTAGGTGCACAAATCACACACATATCTTTTCTTTTGGTTGATTTACCTTCACTTGGTGTTCGAGAGGTGTTTAGAGTGTGCAGGGCAATAAACGAGCAAGAAATCCGAGTTTTTGGAGCAAAATTTGGCTAAGGAGCTGACTCATTCCGTTCGGGACAGAGCTGTCCCGTTTGGGAAAGAAACTTGGAGAAAAAGGGCAAAATTCGAAGCCTATCCCGTTCGGGACAGTCATGTCCCGTTCAGGACCGACGTTCGGGAGGCACTAATCTCGCTCGGAACTCGGAAATCTGGCGTGAATTTGTGGTGAATTGTTAATTCGTAGCCTATCCCGCTCGGGACCGCTCTGTCCCGCTCGGGACCGTTCTATCCCGCTCGGGACCTGTCGGGAGTTTTCATAACAACTTAATTCTCATTCCGCTAGGGATGAAGGTTTTCAAAGGAGGTCCCGCTCGGGACCAAATTACTGAAGCTGTAGATTTTTCAACTATAAAAGGCCAAGGGAGGTCTCAAAACAAGGTTAGACTCGGAGAAACCCTAGAGAGAAAAAGGTACGAAGAAGAAGCGAAACTCATGATCTCAAGGCTGGGAATTGAAGGTTGAATCTCAAGGCTGGGAATTGAAGGTTGAAAGAAGGAATCGAAGCTAGAATTGAGGATTCATCCTTAAAGCCTAAGACTTCTTGTTTTCCCTTCTCTTCTATGTTTCATTTTGGGATATTGGTGTTTTTCATTATATTCATGAGTAGCTAAACTCATTGTTGAGGATTTGGATGTGATTGGGAATGATTTTGAATATTGTTTGGATTTGAGTAATAGAATTTCCAAAGGTTTGTTTATTATTGTGGTTATGATTTTAGATTTCTTGCATGTTTGATCACCATGTGTTTGAAATAATGCCTCAATGAACAAACTTAATAAGTTTGTTAATTAGAGGGGATTGCACTAGTAATTGGGTGCCGTTTCACTTAGAAGATAGGTGAATCGATATCTAGGTCATTAATTCTTGAGCTATTGGGAGTTAATTGAAATCAATAAACTTAGACTTAGGTTGAGATTGAGATTAATCTACAGTTATTGCACCGGTACTAAGGGTAACAACTAGAGTCAGTGAATTGACCCAAACTATTTTATGGAAATTGTTTTGTAGAGTTAACAAGTCCAAACGTATTCTTAATCCACCCCAATCCATCCTATGTTCCTCAACTCTTCTCTCTTTGGTAATCTTACGTTAGTCATTTGGTATTTTATATAGTTGCTTGGATTAATCTTAGAATTTTAGGTAGTTACAATTGAACATTCAAAACCATTTTATCGCGTCTAGATATTTAAGTTCATAAATCAATACCTTTTACTCAAAACAACGGGCGAGTTGAGTCTTCGTGTTCGATAATTTTTACTTGATAAAAAATACTGCATCAATATGAAAAAAATTTAAAAGATATACACAAACCCTAGAAATACATATCTATATCTATCTATAATATATGGGATAGAAATCTCGTTAAAACTATGCTTAAATAAAATTGAAAAAATAATCGAATAGACAAAATGATAAGTTTGCACTAATAAAGTGTATTACTTGATATATCTAAACTTTAAAGATTAACTAATTAATTATTACTTAATTAGTACACAAATAAATCCAAATGATTCGTAAAAACTAGACTTTCTCACAATTTTTTTTAAATGGATTCAAATCTATCTATATTTTTCATAATATGCTATATATATATATATAATATTAAGTGAATTATGTGTTTTTATACATATTTATTTTAATTCAATAAATACTGTATCTTTATTTAGTATATGGTGTGTAGATTATTTTTTTTAATAATATAAACCATATGAGATCCATTTCATAGAGTTTTTACAATAGAGACGATCTCTCACAAGAGATCTATTCTTATGTTAATATTTCAAATGATAATTAAATAGAGAGAGTATAGAGTTTAGGGACAAACATTTTTTAGTATTATGTGAAAATCATTAAAATAATAACCAACTTGAATGGAATATAAAATATCAATCTCATAGATTTATTTATGTTGAGGTTCAATGGAATTCGAAAGTTACCTCTATATATGTCCCTGCAATCGAAGAAACCTAAATCCAAGGTGGTGGGCTTTGATTCATTCCCACATAAACATAAATTAATACACCAAAATAATCAAACCAAAAGAGAGCTCCGCCAATGACAGCGCGACCAGTACTGGTCAAATCCCATCTCACTCACATCCATCACATCATTACTAATACTAATGCCTGCATCTGATTCTGAATCTTCACCAATATCGTTCGTACATTTGAATCTTATCGTCCGTCGCTGCTGCTGCCCTACTCCTACCTTTATTGGAGAAATAATACTACACCTACGTCCTACATTCAAATCATACACTACACATGTTTTCCGTGATAAACGAGAATCCACCCACCAAAATAATACCCATATATGAATTCCAACAGTGATAATCAATGGATCAGTCACCATTGATGCTGTCATCTTTCTTGGATGAGTCCAAGAGTTTGTTGTGGATTCTTTGGGTTGTCTTACTTTCTGATGCTGCTGCTGCTCTCTCCTCTCTTGTCTTGGCGTACGCCTCGAAGAACCCTTTGTTCTCTTTCTCCAGCTCCTTCCACACTGTTAATCATATACATATATATATATATAGAGAGAGAGAGAAGGAGGGAGAGAACTCATTAATATATGTGCATGGAGCAAAAAACTGATGATGGATGATCGTGTGTTGACTCTTGATACCTGTGCTAGTAATAACAGGCTTGATGTTTGCATACTTGGAGAGGGCCTCCATGCATTCCTCTTTGCTCATGTTCATCACTATGCACTCTTCTATTAGGTGGTGTACCTACATGTGTACCATCACCATGAGTGAGAGAGGGGAGGGGGAGAGGAGAGGAGAGGAGAGAGAGAGGGGGAAGTTACCTTGTGGATGTATTGAGCAGAGGATTCAGATTCCATGACTACTTCTCCGACTCCAAAAGATTTCGTTTTTTTTGGAGAAAAGTTGGTGAGAGAAGACGTGGGAATTGAAAGAAGATGGAAATAAAAAGAATTAGTCTAGTAGTTACATTAAAAGCAAAGTGAAACCGCTTGAGCCCAACCACTTGAATGTTTTTCAGCTTATAAAAAGGGAATTTGTGGGGGTGATCTGGTGATGTCATGAGCATGTGGGCCAGTAGTCCCACGTGGGAGATGGGTGGTGATTGGCTGCGAGGGGATTAGGGCAGATTTTATTACGCAAGGCGCCGTTTACGGTAATCCCCACTTCACGTGACACGTGTGGGCCCCATAAACCCAATGGGTCGGCCCATTTCTTCATTCCAGCCCAAGAGCTATTAAATTATAACACGTGGGAACGTAAAGTGGGCCCCGCGGTTGAAGTAATGAGTTTGGGGCACGCTTATATCATTTCTCTTCTCATATAAAGTACGGAACGTTTTATAATAATTTTATTTGAATAATATTCGACAACTCTCGTTAATAAATTCTTAGGGATAATTATTATTATGCTGCAATGTATCAGCTAACCTTGGAATTTATTTTAATATTCATTTCTGTTAATTAAAATATCACTGTTAACCGACGTTAAAATATGATGGATAAGCCTTATGATGTTACCGACACATGATAATTATGTGGAATTTGACGACTATACAATTTGTGTTTTTAACCCTAATGTACTAGGGATTAGGGAACCTTAAAGTATATCAAAACTTTTTTCCATTATAGAATTTAAGCGGGTTAAGAAAAATGCCCAAACATTAAATCTTGTGAAGCATTTTATAGTTTTTTTTGGTCGATTCGTTATTGCATGGCTTTAAATAATAAAGGGTTGATTTCAATTTAATTCCTAACGTTTGTGCATTTTTATAAAAATAATTTATTATTTATAAAATTGTAATTTAATTCTTAACGTTTATTTATTTTTGTAATTTAATTTCTAACGTTTCAAACGTGCATTTTAATTCCTATTGTTACTCCATTTTTGCAATTTAATTCCCAACATTACAAATTTACATTTTAATTCCTAGAATTTATTAAATTACATTTTTGAATACTAACAACTATCTATTTTTTGAGTTTTAATTAAAAAATAACCAAGCACCTTACCTATATTCCAAATATATTTTCTTAATTTCTTGAAAAAATTATTCGTTCTTAAAATTTGTTCAACTTTAAGATATAATTTCTAATAAATGTCTATTTTTATAATTTAACTTATAAATATTAAAAATTAAAATATAAAATTATTAATATTAGTTTTTTTAAAGAAACGGGCATCCATTATTTTGCATAAATAGATTAATGTTAGGAAATTAAATTATAAAAATTGAAACATTAAGTTATAATGTAATTTACATCTTGAATTTTAATATTTATGAGTAAAATTATAAAAAATAGAAAATTTCTCAAATTAAAATATAAAAATAACAGACTTTATGAAGAAAAATTGCAAAAAAAAATTATTAGGAGTTAAAATATAATTTTAAAAATGTTAGGTTATTTTTTAATTAAATTGCAAAATGGATAAACTTTAGTAGTTAAAATACAATTTAATATAAATTAGGGAATAAAACACAACTTTTAAAATGTGGGGAATTAAAATTTACACCTTGTATATATTGGGCGTTAAATTGCTAAAATGAACAAACATTAGTAATTAAATTGCATGTTTGGAACGTTAGGAATTAAATTGCAAAAATGGACAAACTTTAGGAATTAAATTGCAATTATGTAAACGTTAGGTTATTTTTCCAAAAATGAGGAAACGTTGGGAATTAAATTGCAATTAACGTAAAGAATAATTTTTTTTCGTTGTTAAAATATGATATATCTTTTTCTTCGTTGTTGCATGTAGGGGTGACAATTCGTGCAGATCGAATTATTATCGTGTTAATCCGTTATCAATCCGATCAGTTAAGGCCTAATCCGTATTTGATCCGTAAAAGAATATCTAAATCCGTATCCGTATCCATAAAAAATCTGATAAAAATTCAATCGAAATGATCCGATATGTATCCGATCCGATAAGAATTTGATAGGGATCTAATCCGATTGATACAATAAGAATCCGTTTCAATAAATACAATAATAATTTAATAAAAATGCGATAAAATAATATAAAATATTTATATTTTGGTTGTTCTAGTATTCTGCAAGATAAATAAATAAAACAGCATCTTCGTTTGAAAGTAGAATTCCCAATCAAACATCCAAAAATATATAATAAGTCAATATATGTTAATCTTAAATTCAAATACTAGACGACAAACATTTTGATTTCCAACTACCAACAACTCTTCACCTTAGTTGTCGACACTTCACCTACAAATTTAAAGGATAAAAATATTAATTAGATCTATGAAATTTATAACAATAATATAAATTATAATAATTGTCTTTCATCGATCATGGTAAAATTGCAAGAATTGAGACAATGAATGAGCATTTTGACGAATCAAGAATACTTTCGAAACTCAAGTTCAAGATCCGACCAGCTAGTTCCTTAGTTGATACAGTTTCATTAAAAACTTAAAGTTGAGAATAAAAATAAATTTTAAAAAAATTATTAAGTTTTTTTATTATAAAAATAAATATTAAAAATATATAATGAAGAAATAAATAAAGAAATAAAATTTTAGTGGAGAATGTAAAAGAAAGAACAACAATAATGTAGAACCAAGAGATTTTAGTTTTTGAAGGGAATCATGAACCTAAATTAATGTATTAAAATCAACTTATTAATTATTATACTTAAATAAATTAATAAAAATATAATAATTTATTAATAAATATCTATATCCGATCCGTATCTAATTCGAAGTGTATGTGTCCTTATCATGTCTATCCGATAAGGATCCATATTCGACAAACTTTAATTTGTAGCCATTAATATCATACAGATTCGTGTCGGATTAATGAATCGTATAAAAAATTACCATAACTAGTTATAGGGCTTTAAAAATAGATTAATCAGTTAAATGAAAAGAAATAAAAAAATTTCTCCTTAAAAATATTTTTTTATTGCGTTAGTTAATGATGGAATATTGAGGTAAATTTTTTATCATGGGAATTAATTGAGATATATTTTAAGGTTAATTAATATATAATAGCACATAATTGTGACGTGTCAGCCTTGTTAGATTTAACAGCTGACTTAATGTACTTTTAACTATGTCAATCAATGAAATATTTTTGAGTTGATATTTTGAGAGACGGTCATATATTTTTTATTATGAGACAGATTTTAATATATCATTTTAATAAATTAAATATATTATTTTATTTTTTAATATATATTTTTTTTTTCTGTGTAAAAGATTATATTATTTGTTATGAAAAAATACGTCCTTTACAATAAAGAAATACATCATTTCAATAAATTAAATACATCATTAATTTTATCTTACAGTAAAAATATAAGACGGTCTTATATAAGAGTTTGCCAATATTTTTAATTAACTAGAGTAAGTATTAGAATAAAAGTTTTAAATTAAGGCAAATTTTAATATTGGCTGACATTAAAATATGGATCATGATATACTCAAAGTTATTATATATGAGATATTTATTGGAGGTTTATTCCAAAAGTGAAAATTAATTATATACTCAAATTTACTACAGCGAGTAAAATTAATAAAATACTTATACATTTATTACCAATGAAAATATAAAATTATGAGTTGTATTAAAGCAAATAACTTTATATTTTAAAAATAACTTAACGATTTTATTTACAAGTTCATGAATCTAATATTATTAAATTTAAATTTATGATATTTAGATGAATTCGAATTATTTTTAGGACATTTATAAATTTAAAATTAATGTATTTTATTTTATTTTTTTTAAAAAAATAATAACAATAAAGGCAACCCTAGTGGATGGACCCTGACCACGAGAAGTGTCGAAATCTTATATACGAAAGACTTGACTGAAAACTGTGGAAGTTGAAGTGAGGACAAATTTATTATTTCCTATTTCTATGAGAGACCAACAAACAGTTGTCCTTGTTCTATTATTGCAACCTCGTTTTCAATACCAGAGAGAGAGAGCGCGCATCAAATCAAATGTAAATAAATAACACAAACATTTATATTACATATATTGCCAAATTATAAACACAATACTGCTTCGTCCCGTTAGATTAATCCATATTTTTATTTTTATTTATCCTACCAGAGTAGTTCACTTTCCTAAAATAGAAAAAAATCTCATCACATCAATAAAATATTAATTTTACTACACTCACAAATATTAATTTCTGTGCTGAAACCAAACTAGACTAATCTAATAGGACGGAGGTAGTATTATTTTATTAAGGGAAGGTCTTGGGTTAGGCAGGCCTAAATGATTTAGGCGGGTTTTATCCATTAATCCAATCTTTAGGTGCGTTTTATCCATTAACCCAAGCCCAAACCCATATAATATACCCTATTTGGGATGGGTGAACCCATTTGGGTAGGATAAAACCCGCTTAAACCGTTTAGGCCTACCTAACGCAAGTTTTTGCCTTTTATTAATTATAATTGTACGTATGAATATATTATAACTATAAATTAATCTTGCACTATCGTGTGAAACTTCTGGGAAGCTTCGCTGGCATTAATAATAATAATAATAATAATAATAATAATAATAATAATAATAATACAAAAAAACTAATGTAAGCTTTATAGATGTTGATGCGTGCTTGACTGGTTGACCAATACACATGCACTGAATTCTCTCCCAAAAACTAATCTCTAGCTAGCATCTTCAATTCTATTTCATATATCGTGACACTCTTTCATTTGAGTTTTTGATATATTTTGTATGAAATGTGTTTGAAGTGCTTGCTCGAGAGGTACTATTAATTTCCAGGTATTGGTTTGAAGACTGGTGATCTTGAGGGTGTCTAAGCAGGAAGTATGGCTGTAAATGCACTAAATTGTTTGTGAGCTATTCGCATCTCGACTCGGTGAAAATTTGAACATCATAGTATTTGACTCGTAAGCAAGCTCGTTAGCTAAAATTAATTAGAAATATAAAATAATTAATTTTATAGAAGTGATATTTTCATGATTTAAGAGTAGGGGTGACAATTCGTGCGGATCGGATCCTTATCGTGTTGATCCGTTAATAGGGATGTAAAACGGGCCAACCCGTCGGGTTTCGGGCTAACCCTATCGGGTTGCGGGCTATTCGGTCCGGGTTGAATCGGGCTGGATTTTTTTCGGGCTGAAAATTTTTGACCCTAACCCTAACCCTCCGGTTTTCGGGCTAACCCACCGGGCCGACAAGATATACGAAATTATTTATACACAAATAATCTTTAAAATAATATGATGACCGCTAAAAGCCTAAAATAAAATTAAAAGGAGAAAATAATATTAAAAGCATAAATAATATGATTGTTTATTTTATTATGAGTAGTTTTACTGTATTGCATTTTGTTTGCTATTTTTTTAGTGCTTTTTAATTTGTATTGTGTTCTATATAAGTTATTAATTTGTAGGTTATTTATGTATTTAGTTTATTTTTATTTTTTTACTTTAAGATAATTATTCATATTTACATAATTAAAAAAATGAAAAAAAACAAATGTATGAAAAAAAATTACAAGCAAAAACATAATATAAGATACAAGTAAAGAAAAGAAAAAAGAGATTTTTGTTAAATTAAAAAAAAAGAAGAAGAAGAAGAAAAGAATGTTTATCTTAAAAAGTAAATTTTTTTAAAGAAACAGAGGTGGCTTGTGAGATAGTATGTGAGAGGTGAGAATTAATACAAATAAAAATATTTATTAAAAAAAAAAAGAAATAGGATAATAAAATAACAATTGACAGCATGCATAATAAATGTGTGTGGAGGAGGCGGCCTTTTTCATGAAAAGACTATAAAAAGCTTCCCAAAAGCCCTCTGCTTTTATTTCTTTGTCTGCCATTTATTCCCCTCCCCCTTCAAATTGTTTTACATTCCCTCTCTCTCTCTAAAATGAATATTTTTATAAAATTAACATGGGACCGACGGGCTGACCCGCGACCCGCCGGGTCCAGCCCGAATGGCCCGCGAGCCCGGCGGGTCCAGCCCGGTCGGTCCAAAATTTTTTCGGTTAAAAAAAAATCGGCCCTAACCCGCATTTTAGCCCACCGGTTTCGGGTCAACCCATCGGTTTCGGGCTTAATTGACATCCCTATCCGTTAAGGTACAATTCGTATACGATTCGATAAGAAAATGTTAAATCCGTATTTGAATCGGATCCGTTAAACTCAAATCCGAATTCGATCCAAATCCAATCCAATTTGAATTCGATCTTATAAGAACCTAATAACTATCCAATCCGATAACAATATGATAAACTCAAAAATTTCCCAATAAAGTTTGCTAAAAAACATAATAATCTGGAAAAAAAAAAGATATGCAATGAAAAACAACGTGAATCAGTATTTCATAAAAGTAACTTAAACCTAAAAAATTAAATAATATATTAAAATTGTATAATTATTTATTATATTCAAATTATAAATAAAAATAAAATTAATTTTATATTAATTTATTAATGAGTATCCGAATTTGATCCGTATCCAGTTTGATTAACAGATTATCTGATCCAATCCGGATTTAATTTGAATCTAATCCAAAATTTTGGAGTTCTTATCTTGTCAATCCGATAATAATTCATATCCAATCCTCAATTCATATCCATTATTATTGTGCAGATTTGTGTAGGATTATCGAATCGTGTCGAAAATCGTCACCCCTATTTAAGGATAACAATACTGATAATTTTTTCTAATAATGCGAAAACTTTGAATTTGAGTATGATTTTGATATTAATTAATTGGGAATAGATAACTTTTTCTTTTAAAATTTTATGCATATTTTAAATATGTTCTAAATTTAAAAAGTTCGTTATACTCTGACTAAAGCTCGATAAATTCATGAATTCTAAAGTTTTTAATAGAAGAACTCGAAGCTCGACTCAATATTAAACAAGTTAAATTTGAGTGTGATTTAACTCGATTCAATCACATATGAATAAGATATTGTGTGTGTCTAATTTCTAGTTGTTATATGTGTCCACAATCAAAGTTACTACAAAAGTATTGAAAAATAAATTGAAGAGGTGATGGATAAATTAGTTGGTCATATAAAGAAATGTATATGTGTGTTGCATGCTATTTACAAATATATAATGTGATTGAAAAACGCTAACTCTTGAATTAGCCAAGGAAAATGATGGGGAGATTAAAATAATGAAGTTAGCCCAAACATGTCATTACTCTTTTATTGAAAAAGAGAAAATGTTATTTGCAAAATGTGGCCAAATTTTGGCGTAGATAGGTATCAACCTTATTTCACTAAACTAGTCACATGATCGTTTATTATAATCACCAAAATAGACATGAATTCTTTAGGTACAACTGTGGATGGATGTAGAGAGCCGAACTTATCTTTGCACATGAAATGTTCACTACTACATTATTTTTTAAGAGACAAATAAACAATAATATTAAAACACACAATCTTTTATAATAATAATAAAAAACATGGTCTCAGGTTTCTCGAAAAAACAAAATTAATATATAGAAACTAAATCTTAATTTATTTTATATTTTATTTCACAGGACTATGAATCGGAGTTGAAATCGAACTCGAATATGGAAGTCACCACGGTATAAGTATTGACACTTGACAGGGTACATTTAATCTTATTTAAAAGTTGATTCCATTCATCTAACTCAAAAAATAAATGAGTTTAATTTTTTTTTTAAGATTTTACGATTAATTTTTCAATTATATATATTTAAATCTGAACCGTTGATATTATTAATCAAATGGTTTATATTCATTTTTATTTAACATTCGATCACATTTCTTTCTCTCTCTATATATATATGAATTGGATCTGGTGATAAAAATTCTCACCGTGATAAAATGATAAAGTCACTTGATTATATTAACAATGTTGTTTGGTTGTGTTTTAGTTGTTGCTTGATTGTATTTCAGTTGTTGCTTGATTGTGTTTTAATTGTTGCTTGATTAAATATCAACCATTAATTTAATTAAATATAATGGATGAGATTCATTCTTATTTTTAATATAATTATTTATTATCATATGATCCCATATGTGTGTGTATATATATATATAGAGGTGTAATCATATCACAAGTCCTCCTTAGATGGGAGAAGAGAATAAATCATGACCTTTGATTTGATGAAATAAGTGGTCCAGATTTAATATCTCTATTTATTTTGTTACTTAATTAATGAATTAATTTTTTGTAATAAGGGTATTTAGGTAAGTTAAACATGGGGGACCACAAAAAAATCTCATATTCTCTTTCATCTCAAACTCACGTATTTCTTTCTTCAACATATTATCTCTCCTCTAATTTCCTCATAAAACTTGAATTAATCATATCTCACTCAATTTAAATTATTTTTTAACTTACCGTATATCAAATTAAAGATAATTTAATTATCTTTCAAACGATATCACTATTGCATATGTTTCGAAAAAGATAATCGTAGTAAAAATAAGATACTGCATCTATGCATATGTAGATAATGCATATTTACAAGCTTAATAATGCAACTTACATCTGAAAATATATAAACATGCAAATATGCATTATATAAGCCTGTAAATATGCATCATATAAGCCTGTAAATATGCATTATATACCCTTGTACAGTTGCAGTATAATAAAACCATTTCAATCCATACATACAAAAACGTTTCCCTGAAACTCCCCAGCCTTTGCTTAATCCCAAGCAAGGCCAAGTCAGAGTTCATCGTCATCTTCAAACACCCAAAGTCGATGATCGAGTCGATTAAGGTGAGCTCGATTGCTAGACGAGGTTTGGACAGAGTTCGGTCGCACCCAAATAAGTTTTGAGAAATTGGGGGAAATATTGGAATCGAGTATGGAGGTGGGGCTCATGATTTCTGCATCAAAAGTGGTTTTCGAGAGAAACCCATTGAAAAATCTTGGAGAATTCAGAAAGGATGAGATTGGTGAGCAAGAAATTTTGGTGGGAGAGAGAAACGAAGTTTGCTCTGATGTTAGGGCTTGCTTGCTGGTCATTGCTCGAGATCTATCCCTCAAAATTTTTTGCTACGAATTCTACAGCAATTTGAACTGGAATTGTTGCAGAAACACAGGAATGACAGCATTAAATATCCAAATAAAAAAACAGAGAGAGAGAGAGAGTTGGGATAGTATCGCAAGAAAGAGCGATCCTTGAACTAGTGGTTAAGTTAACTCCATTAACAGCTGCTGCAAATCGCAAGAAGCAAAGAAAAAGAAAAGGAGCCCAACTTTCCAAATCTCAAAAGAATAGGAAAAAGATGATTAAAGGTAGAAATTATCAGAACTCGTAAAGAAATGAGAAGGGAATAAAGTTGAGATTGCACTTTTCCATATTTACCCTTACTCTGCAACTATTTTATATTATCGAATGCAACTTTAAAAATCGCTCCTCAAATAGATCTCAGCCATTCGAACCTTGATTTGGATGTATAGGATTCATTCTCATCTCCCATCTAAGAGACCACTTGTGACTTTAATGCACCCCTATATATATATATATATATATATATAGAGTAGTGATCATATGTTACCTATTATCTAGATGTTATATAAGATCAAATCTCAACCATTTATTTTATCAATCTAACGGTTATTAAATAATGAATTAATTTTTATTTTTAATTTTTAAATATAAATTAAGGGTATATTAGGTAATTAATTTATATTATTCTCTTTCATTAACCAATCACACGTTGTTTCTTAGTTTTCACTTATTATATATCAAATTAAAGATAATTTAATTACCTTTCAAACGAAATCCCTATTGCATATGTTAGGAATAAAGTAATTGTAGCAAAATCAAATAATGTAATAGCTAAAAATAAATAATGTAACATAATAATAAGAATAATGTAATACTGTAATACTAATAAAGAGAATTACAGATTGATGAATAAAGAGAACTATTTGTTTCTTTTTTCGGCAAGAAACCATACATTAATAATGTAATATACAGTGAACACATAATGTACAAATCAATCGATATACAATGCACTATTCAGACTTTTATCAACATTGTGCAACCACAAAAAAAGACATGAATAATATAATATACAGTCAAATAATGTAATATACAATCAGTACATAATGTACCACTCAGTCAATATATAATGTATCATTCAGACAACTCTTTGATCTATATCATGCAACCACAAAAAATGCATACATGAATAATGTACATACGATTGAATAATGTACTATAAAGCCGATACATAATGCACCACAACACATATTGTACCATTCAGGCAACACTTTGATCTATATACTATAACGCAAAAAAAAAAAAAAATAGATATGAATAATGTAATACTCATGTGACACATAATGTATAACTCAGTCGATGCATAATGTACTATTCATGCAACAATTTGATCTATATCTTGCAACCGAAAAAAAACAAACATGGATAATATAATACAAAGACGACACATAATGTAGCACCCGAACACCTTTTTTATATATAAAATGCAACCACAATAGTGAAATCAATATTTTTCCCAGTTTTTATACGAACAACATCGAAATTAGGTAAATATACTATATCATTACATTATTCTCTATATTATGGTACATTATTTAGCTTTACCTATTACATTGTTTAGTTTTACTTCGATTATCTTATTCTGAACATATGTAATAGGGATTTCGTTTGAAAGATAATTAAATTATCTATAATGAGTTATGATTATTTAAGACTTTATAAGAATAATAGAGGAGAGAGCATATTGATGGGAGAAAGAAACAAGGAATAACGTAACATTGGATTGGTTAATGAGAAATAATAATATAAATTAATTACCTCATTACTCTTATTATATACTCCCTCCGTCCCATAACATTAGTCCTGTTTTCCTTTTTCATCTGTCCCAAACATTAGTCTTGCTTTCCTAAAATAGAAAATTAATACACACTCATTAATAAAATACTAATTTTTTCTATCTCACTCGCATTGGTATCTGTGTCGGAATGAAACAAGACTAATGATCCGGGACGGAGGTAGTATTTAATCATTAAAATTTAAACTTAATCATATCCATCCAAATTCAAATTGGAAGGTTGGATTTTAGTCTCATATAACATAGGAAAGTTAGGTAATCATATAATACAACCCTATATATATATATATATATAGAGAGAATGGATCATATGCTAAAAGATTAGAATATACTAAATAGGAATAAATCCTAGATCATTGATTTTGATGGATGAATGGTCAAGATTGAATTTTTTAGACTGGAAGTTATTTATTTTGATGTGGTAGTTATGGAAATCAATGAAGCACAATATAACAACTGAATAAGCATAATTTAATAACCAATCAAGCATGATTAGTATTTTAGCACAAACAACATTTTAGCATAGGATCCGCTATATATATATATATAAGGTGATAAAAAGATTTTCGCTGCTAAATAAAAATAAATCTGGACCATTAAAGATCAAAATCAACGTATGTGATTGGTCAACATTACCAGCAATGGAGTGGTGGAGTTAGCTGGTCAGGATGGCACAATCTTCAGAGTTAATGGAAAACGAGTCAAGCGCTACTACAGCCCGCTGCAGATTGGAGCTGTAGAAGTGCATTATCTGGACCGATCGTGAGTTGAGGTAACGTCGAGCTAACGACGTTAAATGAAGCACTTGGTGGGAGGTAACCCATCGCTTTACTGCTTTATTTCAGTTTTAGAGTCAAATTTTCGAGTCTTAGGTGTTTTAGGATTTCTTTCATGCCTTAGAAAAATTTCCAGCTTTTAAATTTCGTTCTAAAAAAAAGCCTCTGTTTCGATCGACAGAAATCCTGTCGATCGATACAAAAAATTAAAAAAAAATGTTTTTCTGTCGATCGACAGGGGTTTCACATTTGAATTTTGTCGAGTCAATAAGTTTGTCGATCGACAAAAATCCTGTCGATCGACACAAGTCTGTTTTATTTAAGTTTAAAATTCTGCAGTTATTTATTTAATTAAAAATAAGAAAAAAAGGAAAAATCTGAAAAATAGCGCGTCTGTCGATCAAAATAGACGCGCGAAATCTGTTTTTAAAACTGCTGAACGGGTCTCATTTCCCTCACTCTCTTCTCTCATTCTTTCGACACACACACTCGCCTCTCCCTCCCCGATCGAAATTTTGTCCCCCCTCCTCCTATCCACTCAAGGTACGCATCTCTCCCTTCTCTCCTTTCGATTTTGGTCTCCTTTAACTGATTTTGTGCATAGTTTGATTGCTTGAGCCCTAGTTTTCCCTAGTGGTGGCCATTTGGAACCGGAACCGCCGGAACCGGCCCTGAACCGGCCCAGCGGTTCACGGTTCCGAACCGGAACCGTCCAAAATGGTTCGGAACCAAAACCGTAACCATTTTTGGACGGGCCGGTTCAGGTTTAAGAAAAGACCGAACCGGAACCGGCGATTTCGGTTCCGAACCGACGGTTCCGGTTCCGAACCGTTGAAAATATTTTTGAAAATTCAAAAATCGACGAATCAGAGAGCGCCACGTGTCCCTGAAAAAATAAAAATATAAAAAAAAATATTTTTCGAACTGCCGGTTCTGAACCGGAACCGTGTCGAACCGGAACCGTAACCCTCTACCCACGGGCCGGTTCCGGTTCCATCTTTTCGGAACCGTGGAACCGGCGGTTCCGAACCGGAACCGGCCCGTGGCCACCACTAGTTTTCCCTTTATGTGCATTTGGTTGAATTGATGTATTTACTTGGAATTGTTGCATATATCGGGTTATATTGGTTCGTTCTAGGTTGTTGGAGAATCGATATGTGTTCCATGTTGCTTAATTGTTGCTATACTTGACTTTTTGAGGAATTGAGCACCCCAAATTGAACCCCCTTTACTGTTGCCACATTACACCGTGCCCATTTGTGAATTATGCTTAAATTGCTTCTTGGTTGATGTTTTGCACTTGGTTTTGGTGTTAATTGCATGATTGGATGGTCAATTTGGAATGGGCATGCCCAATTGAGGTTGAAATTTGAATTTTGATGCATAAACACCCCCCTTTACTATTGCTTGGTTTCTGCCTCCCCTATGTGTACATTTTGGTTTCTGTGGCTGTTGCTTGTTGTTTTGCACTTGGGTTTGGTATGAATTGCATGATCGGGTGGTTACTTTGATTTTGGTAGATTTACTTGCACTAGGCAAGTTTGGGGGAGTTGCTACTTTCTTAGCTCTTCTTTGTGCTGATTCATGTTTTTTGTTATTGTAGAGAGCTGCAGATGGCATATTCTGAAGATGATTATAACCCGGGTACCGACGAAGAAATGCATGATGATACGGCGTCTGAGGCCGACGAGGAGCATGACCAGGATTTAGTCCCAGAGAAGCAGCCTGGTTGGGAGCCAGAGTTTGCATTTGCCGATCACCAGCGGCGCTTCCAGCACATGCAGCGCTTCACCCTGAAGCCAACACGGTACCCTGATGCCGATGATCTGCTGAAGATGGGACTAGGGAATGATGTTCAGACACTGTTCGCCTGATGCGGCTGGGGGCATTTCATCACCCAGATGTGGCCCACTATTCCGCCACTGGTTCTGGAGTTCTTCGCTATTGTTCATATCATAGAGCCGCCCCGCAGCCAAGGCCCCATCGAGCCAAATGGCATCCAGTTCCAGCTTCGGGGGCAGCTTTACCGGCTCAGCAAAACGCAGTTGGACCGGATTTTCGGGTGTGAACCGGGGGGCCTTTACCACGAGCCGCCCGAATTCCAGATTGGGGACTTCTGGCCTTCCATTTCTGCTACAGCCGACCCGGCCCACTTCAGCAAAGCCAACATGAAGGCCACTGCTATCGACAACCCAGTGCTCCGTTACATTCAGAAGATATTTGGGGTTTCTGTTTTCGACAGAAATGAGCACGGGAAAGCCCGGGGGAGCAAGATTTTCTGCATTTGGGCCATGTTGAATGGCGTCCACCTCAGTTTGGCTGCGTTCGTCATGGAGAACTGGCAGAGGCAGTCCGGTGCTACTCCGGGCAATTTCTGGTGTGGAGGGTTCGTGACTCCCATCGCCCGGTACGTAGGGATTCCAGTTGATGCTTTCACCCCAATGGGGAGGTGACCGGACCCTGAAGATCGACCATCTCGAGCAGTTTCGTTTCCTGGTGGACTACCGTGGTGAGCTTTTCCTCCGGTTCTCGAACGGCGACCGGTTTCTTATGCCCGCTCATGAGCTGACCCATGTCACGGACTCCGCATACCGCGACAACTGGTTCATGGCTACACCAGCTCACATGGATCGGACTCGAGGTTCCCGTGGTGATGCACCCACCTTCCGATTAGCACACCGTACAGGTACACCGCCAGATCAGCGAGTTTGCACCCGCGAGGAGGAGGCCGAGGAGCGGCGATGGGCTGCGCAGCAGAGAGACGTGCCCCCCGATCTGATGCCCCCCATTTCAGTCCGTTCCACCTTTCACTGTAGGGGGCGGGGATAGAGCTTCTACTTCATATACCGGCGCCAGCTCTTCCACCACAGTGCCAGATTGGAGTCCCTTCCTCCAGTTCATGCAGGAGCAGAGGGCAGATTTTGCCAGTTTCCGCACCGAGCTCAGAGAGGTCCGAGATCATCAGTTGGTGCAGGATATATTGCTTGCCGACATCAGGCAGCAGCAGGAGGCCTATAACGCAGCTCACAATGCTGCCATGGCGGATCTGACCCGCAGGATGGAGGAGCACTTCTCGGATTTTTAGCCAGTCCTGCGCTATGGCCGCAAGAACAGGAGGGCAGAGAGAGATCAGAGTCCATGAGAGTGAGGTCTAGATTTCGTTCCTACAAGCTGACTTTCAAACTTATTCTTCCCTTCGTGTTGAATAAGTTTGGGGGGAGGATGACTTGTGGGAATGGAATCCATTATCATTTACTGCTTTATTTCTGTTTGATGTATTTTCAGTTATTTCCGTGTATTTCAGTATTTCCCTGTACGTTATTTCCTTTCAGTTGTATTTGCTTTAGTTAGGTAATTCTGATGTATTTGTTATTTTTCCCATGTATTTGTTCTTAGTTTCAGAATCCGTTAAGTGTAACTTGAGATTATGTACTATTCCTCTCCTAGATATGAACTTGTTTGGTTGATGATTGGTCTACACTGAGATTGAGACAATTAGGATTGCATGATGAGTAGCCAATGATAGGAGAATACTGCATGATGAGTTGCTCTCTGATTCTTGATTTTGCTTGTTTTATCTGATTCGGATTGGATACTGTTAGGGAAGAACAAAAGAACCAAGTGAGAATTGTGCTTGAATTTTCTTTCATGTGTGATCAAGTTTGCAGTTGGATTCTAGAATTTGGCTTATTTCTCTCTCGAGACTGTATTGATGTAAGACTTGGTGAAAATGATTTTAGGCATCTCTTTTCTTAGCCTTATCCCAAACACTAACCCTACACATGACCACTTGTAGCCACTTTGAGCCTGAAAAGTTTTTCTTTGATCTAAGTAGTGTTCTAGTGAGCCGGTTGTGGATTGAATTGAAAAAAAAAGAGAAGGGTAGTTTAATAATGAGCTGTGAGTTGTTGATTGCTCATGGATTTGAGCTAACTTGAAAAAAAAAAGTTTTGTTGGTAAACTTATTGTGAAAAAAATAATAATACAAGTATAGGAAAGATGAGTTGAGAAATTGATGTGATGTGGGTTGACAGTTGGGAAGTTGTAAAAATTATAAGTGTGCTAGTCACTCAGCCTAAAACGACATACCTTATAGAAAAGCCTCATTATAACCAAATAAAAGACATTTTGATTCACCGAGTTATTTTACTTTCTAAGCAGTGGAGAGATGAGGAATTTGCCAAACTTATGGTTAAGAAAACTGTATTACTTTGAATTGAGTGAAACACAAGTCCTGAACACTTGAGTGATGAGTGATTGATAAAATTCTTTCTATCTGTGAGGTTCTTCCCGAAACGGTTGATGATTTGGATTGGATTTTGATTGCATTGTCTTTTGGATGAGGGTGTACTTAGAATGTGATGAATCTTGTGAGGCCTTGCACATCTCTGTTTGCATGAATTTGAGTTTCTTTTGGTGTTTTGATCGAAGACGATCAATAGTTCAAGTTTGGGGGAATTGATAAGTGCGCTATTTCGTTCACTTATCTATGGATTTTTAGGTTGTTTTGATAGAATTATGGTGTGTTTACTTTGAATTCTGAGCATCGCATTACTTTTGTACCTGATTTGTTTGTTATGCTGAAAAATATAGGTTTTTGGAGTAAAAATCGACTAAGTCTGAAAAAGAGACGTTTGGTGGTGTGCTTTGTTTCGATCGACAGAAATTGTGTCGATCGAAACAGAGGAATGTTGTATTCGAAGAGTTCGTTGAAAATTCAAGCTGATCGACAGAGGAGGAGATCCTGTCGATCGACAGAAATTATGTCGATCGACAGGGAAGTCGGAGGCAGCCAGTCGACAGAGCTTTCGAGTGTTCGATTTCGAGAACCCATTTCGATCGACAAGAATTGTGTCGATCGAAATCCAGGTCGAGCTGGAGGAATTTAATGCTTTTAAGTTATTTCCATGTTGGGACAATTAAACCTAGTATATATTGTTTTGTTTAGGCAATTTTTAACATTCATGCCACTTTTGAGACTTAAACCCTAGAGTTTTTCTTGCTCTTGAATTGCTTTCGAATTGTGGTGAGGATTGTACTCGTACCTTTGAAGATTGGATGCAATTACAAGGCTTGTTTTCTCTATGAAGTTTTGTTACAGGTTTTATCTTTCCATATTTCTGTTTAACATGAATATGTGTAGGAAAACCCTTATTCAGATTCTAGGGTTTATGTGATTGTCTTGGATGCATGTTTAGGTTATTAAATCGATCAATATTTTTAATTGGTTTATCAATTCTTGTGCTTTTTCTTAATCTGATTAAATTGGCCATTTGATTAGGTTTTCATAATTAATTAATTTGAGACTGAAAAGTGAAAATTGATTAATGAATTTAAGAATTGATAATATGGATTTTAATTATGTCTGAAAAGAGGAATTTAATCCATATGAATAAATCTGATGTTTTTAAGAAGTTGTTAATTTTCCTAGAGACCGAAAGGATATAGGAAATTTATAATCTACTTTATGAATTGCCAAACCCTGGAATTTGTAATATTTTCCTGATATTTCACCAAATCCTTATTTTAAATTGATCGATGAAATTCCCTTGCATGCTATCCCTGACATGAACTTGCCCTGGAATCTGATCTTTTCTCTCGTGTTTTAAAACCCAATTTTATTTACCTGCTTTAATTTAATTTTCTTGCAAAATTAGTTTTAAATCTCAAAAACCCTTTCAAAGTTTTATTTACTTAGACAACAAACCGAAAACAAATGGTTCAGTATATGAGATGTTCGCTTTTACAATCTCCGTGGGATCGATAATATTAACTTGTCACTACTCTATAAAAAATCATTAAAAAAATTAGTGATCAAATTTTGGAGCCGTTGCCGGGGATTGTTTAGAATTATCTTGTTATTGAATCTGTTTAGGGTTGTTGATTTAAGTTGTAATTTTAATTTTAATTTCCCTTTCAGTTTTGCAAAATTTTCTTATTATTTTCCTTTAAAATTTTCGCCAATTTTTCCTTTAAATTTTACTCTCTGTTTCGATCGACAGAAATAATTTCGATCGACAGGAATCCTGTCGATCAACACGATTTTTTTCAACCGACACAGAAGCTGTTTTGCAGATTTTTCTGTTTTATCGTTTAATTCGTGTGTTAGTTAATTTATTTCAATTTATTTGTTGTTCTGTGTGTACTCACTCTTCCCCTGATTTATTTTCAGGTAGTTAATGCACACGAGGAGGAGCGGTAAGGTACCAATTCCTATCGACCCTGAGATTGAGGCTACGTGCAGAAGAAAAAACAGCAGGAGACACCGAGAGGAAGCCGCTTCCAGCAGTGAAACTGTCAAGATGGCTAATGAACATCAAGAGAACATTCCCGTCCTTACTCCCGAGCAGACAGCAGAACTCTTGAGAGAGATGCACGCCATGAGGGAGCGTATGGTTGTACTGGAGCGGGAAAGAGCCAAAAACCGGATTCCTCGGGATAATAATCCACCCGAAGGTTCTTCAGATGATGAAGATGAGGATGATGATCTAGGGATTGATGCTGACGAGGATGAAGATGCTATCCAGAAGAGATACAGACCTAAGTTCCAGGAGACTGATTTCAGCATTGGCATCAATGCCAATAACTTTGAGCTGAAGACTGGGTTGGTACAGATGGTTCAGCAGAGTCAATATGGGGGCCGAGCTACTGAGGACCCCTATGCTCATCTTGACAAATTTATCATGCTCTGCAACACCGTGAAGATCAATGGAGTCAGCAAAAGTGCCATGCGAATGAGGCTCTTTGCCTTTTCTCCGCGAGACAAGGCCCAGTCATGGTTTTCTGCTCTGGATAAAACCAACATCAGCACTTGGAAGGAACTGAGGAACGCATTCTTGATGAATTTCTTTCCCCCAAGTGTCATTAGGCAAAGGAAGAAGGATATCAGTAGGTTTTCTCAGAGACATGATGAGAATTTCTATAGGCCTGGGAGAGGTACAAGGAGTTGTTGAGGTTGTGCCCTGGTCACAATCTATGGTTGGCAGATCAGGCTGAAACCTTCTATGAAGGATTGAATGAAAAGACTGTCGAATTGGTGGATTCGGGAGACTCTGTGATGACAAAGGGGCCCAAGAAAGCCATGGCCTTCTTTCAGAAGATGGCAACTAACAGTCAGAGATGGTCTAGCAACCGCAAAATTTGATCACTAATTTTTTTAATGATTTTTTATAGAGTAGTGACAAGTTAATATTATCGATCCCACAGAGATTGTAAAAGCGAACATCTCATATACTGAACCATTTGTTTTCGGTTTGTTGTCTAAGTAAATAAAACTTTGAAAGGGTTTTTGAGATTTAAAACTAATTTTGCAAGAAAATTAAATTAAAGCAGGTAATTAAAATTGGGTTTTAAAACACGAGAGAAAAGATCAGATTCCAGGGCAAGTTCATGTCAGGGATAGCATGCAAGGGAATTTCATCGATCAATTTAAAATAAAGATTTGGTGAAACATCAGGAAAATATTACAAATTCCAGGGTTTGGCAATTCATAAAGTAGATTATCAATTTCCTATATCCTTTCGGTCTCTAGGAAAATTAACAACTCCTTAAAAACATCAGATTTATTCATATGGATTAAATTCCTCTTTTCAGACATAATTAAAATCCATATTATCAATTCTTAAATCCATTAATCAATTTTCACTTTTCAGTATCAAATTAATTAATTATGAATACCTAATCAAATGGCCAATTTAATCAGATTAAGAAAAAGCACAAGAATTGATAAACCAATTAAAAATATTGATCGATTTAATAACCTAAACATGCATCAAAGACAATCACATAAACCCTAGAATTTGAATAAGGGTTTACCTACACATATTCATGTTAAACAGAAATATGGAAAGATAAAACCTGTAACAAAACTTCATAGAGAAAACAAGCCTTGTAATTGCATCCAATCTTCAAAGGTACGAGTACAATCCTCACCACAATTCGAAAGCAAGAAAAACTCTAGGGTTTAAGTCTCAAAAGTGGCATGAATGTTAAAAATCGCCTAAACAAAACAATATATACTAGGTTTAATTGTCCCAACATGGAAATAACTTAAAAACATTAAATTCCTCCAGCTCGACCCGGTTTTCGATCGACACCCAGAAACTGTTCTTGTGGCTATCATCTCATTCTTCTCATTCTGCACCACAGTTACTCCTCCTTTCTTGGGTACACATTGCACTGGACTAACCCAAGAACTGTCTGAAATAGGGAAAATGATTCCTGCATCTAACCATTTATTAATTTATTTCTTCACAACTTCCTTCATGTTGGGATTGAGCCTTCTTTGTGGCTGTACTGAATTCTTGATTCCACCTTCCAACAGTATCTTATGCATGCAAATTGTAGGACTAATTCCCTTAATATCTGATATGGTCCACCCAATTGCCTGTTTGTGTTTCCTCAGCATATGCATCAATTTCTGTTCATCCTCATCTCCTAAATTAGAAGCAATTATCACAGGTAGGGTGTCTGCTTCTCCCAAATATACATACTTCAGGTGATTTGGCAAGGGCTTGAGTATCAATTCAGGGGGCTCTTCTAGGGACGATTTTGGTTCTTTCTGTTCCCTATTCATAAGGTCCAATGATTCAAAATTAGCTTTGTACCCCCCCAGACTTTGCACCATGCTCAACCCATGCTACATCATTTTCTTCTGTCATTACTTCTTTCTCCCATTCTTCCTGTTGCAGTTCTTTCACATGCTCAGCTATCACTGATTCCAGAATTCCAATGGTGAAACAATATTCTGATTCATCTGGCAACTTCATGGTATTGTACAGGTTAAAAATAGCCTGCTCTTCATGAACTCTCATAATCAATTCCCATTTTTCCACATCAATCAATGTTCTTCCTGTGGCTAAGAAAGGTCTCCCCAGGATGATGGGTACTTCTCTATCAGCTTCATAATCTAAAATTATAAAGTCTGCGGGAAAAATGAACTTATCGACTCTAACCAATACATCTTCAATCTTTCTCTCTGGGTGAACAGTTGATCTGTCTGCAAGCTGCAAAGTAATGGTTGTTGGTCTTGCCCCTCCTATACCCAGCTTTTTAAAGATTGAGAGTGGCATCAAGTTCACACTAGCTCCAAGATCACATAATGCTCTTCCTACATCCCTTCCCCCAATTGAGCAGGGAATGGTGAAGCTCCCTGGATCCTTTAATTTGGCTGGAATTTGCCTCCTTCAAAGGTCCACTAACCTCCTCAAACAGAGACACAGTCTCAAACTCCTTCAGCCTTTTCTTTTTAGTTAAAATGTCCTTCAGAAATTTCACATAAGTAGGCATTTGTTCCAGAGCTTCCACCAAAGGTACATTGATGTGGATTTGCTTTAGCATGTCCAGGAACTTTTTAAACTGCTCCTCTTCTTTCTGCTTTTTGAATCTGACAGGGTATGGTGGTTGAGGTAGATTGTGATCATCTTCCAATGATTTCCTTTTGGTGTTAAGCACGTTTCCCTCAGGGGTTTCAACAGGCTTTTCTTGATTCACTAGCTCTTCATTGATTACTGGATAAGACTCTTTAACATGAGCTTTTCCTTCTCTCTGTGTTTTAGTTCCAACCTGTTCCTTCTTTTCAAATGACCCCTCCTCTTGCTGCTGTGATTCTGCAGGTCTTTCATCAGTCTGTCTCCCACTTCTCAAGGTTACCACCTTACACTGCTCATTTCCCCCTCTGGGGTTCTCTGTATTACTAGGTAAACTCCCTTGTGGTATGTTCCTGATATCATTGGCTAATTGCCCCATTTGTACTTCAAGATTTCTCAATGAGGAAGCCTGGCTTTGTATCAGAGCATCTTGGCTTTTCAATCTCACCTCATTCTTAGCCATAAATTCCTTCATCATATCTTCTATGGATTTCTCAGGTTTTTGAAGAGGTGCTTCCAAACTTGGCTGCTGTCCACCCTGCTGCTGATTATACTGATGGTGTTGATTATAGCCACTTTTGTTAAAATTATTATGCTGGTCTCGTGCTCCAGCATTTTGATTTCCGTGTCCAGACCATGAGAGATTAAGATGATTCCTCCATCCTAAGTTATAGGTATTCGAATATGGATTATTGTTCCCTTGATACTGCTGCTGTCTATTTCCCATGTAACACAAAGAAGCTGGATTGGAAGGACATTCCTCAAACTAGTGTCCTTCACCACAGTAAATGCAGCTCACAACCATTGCATTTTCTGTTGGCATAGCAGAGGTCATAGTTTGATTGGTATTCTTCTCAATACTCTTCATAGTAGATTCCAAAGCTTCCATCTGTGCTGTGAGAACCTGTATAAGATCAACATTCAAAACTCCTGCAACTTTTGGAGTAGTTACAGCTGCTGCTCTAGAAGTAGCCCACAGATAATTGTTTGCAGCTACCTTGTCCAAGATTTCACAAGCTTCATTATAGGTTTTATCTAGCAGGGCTCCCCCTGCAGTGGCATCAATCATCATCCGGGAATTTCCAAGCAGCCCATTATAGAAGCTTTCTATCTGAATACCATAAGAGATTCCATGATTTGGACACCTTCTTAACAGTTCTTTATACCTTTCCCACGCTTCACTAACTGATTCATCACATTCCTGTTTAAAGGACATGATTGCATTTCTACACCTGGCATTCCTAGTAGGAGGAAAATACTTCATCAGAAAAGTTTCAGCTAGCTCATTCCAGGTTGTAACAGAGCCTGGTGTCAGGTTTGTGAGCCAAGTCTTAACACTATCCCTCAAAGAAAAGGGAAATAGGCGCATCCTCAATGCCTCAGGTGTTACTCCTTGCAATTTGAAATTATCACAGATCTCAAGGAATGATCTCAAGTGAAGATGAGGATCCTCTGTAGCTTGCCCACTGAATTGCCCCAGACTTTGTAACATCTGGAACATAACTGGCTTTAGCTCAAAATGTTGTGCCTGCACTTCAGGTCTCACTACCCCAGGATCAAAATCGGCAAACTTTGGTGCCATAAAGGTCCTGAGAATTCTATCCTTATCTGGTTGTTCGTCAGCCATCTTTCTAATTTTCTGTCTCCTTCTGTTTCTTCTGAAAGTCCTCTTGATTTTCGGATCAAATGGGAATAATTCTCTCACAATTCTTTCACTCATACACTACTGATCTACCTGCATCCTGAAAATGGTTAGTTTCCAAAATCAAGCAGACCATATATTATAATATTCAAACAATTCAGAAGCATTCAGATTTAAATTTATCCACTCCCCGGCAACGGCTCCAAAAACTTGTTGTGTTCTATAGTGATATTACAGGACTAATGTGCAAGTATACACAAATCACAAGTAATATAGTCAAGAGAGACCAGATATCGTACCCAAGGGAGTGGGTTTCTAAATCGTGCACTATGAATTGTTTGTAATTTGAGAAGAGAGTTTTGTCTAAGTCTATTCAAAACATAAAATGCGCAACAATTATAATTCCAAACAATGCTAAGATCAGTAATATTTCTTCACTCCACAAAATAAGCATAAAGGTTATGGTTGGTTTCACAAATACTAGAAAGCACACTCGGGTTATGGAATACAATTCACCACTGCTATCCTATATGCTAGAGTTTATGTCTCGCAATCCCCTGAACCTTAGAACTTTTTCTAATCTTGCCTAGTGAACTGTCGTCCTACTAGATCTACACCCTCTCACTAGAATTCATATGTCTATGCCTTTCTTAGTGATCAGACGATGACAAAATAAAACCAAGCTCGATTAAGTTGCATTGTCTCACATGTCTATGAAATCAACACAATTATCTAAAATCTCCTCGGCCTACTTCTCCTTTCGGTTTCCATAGGTGATGGGTTTCTATTCACTGTCGTGCTCAAGAAACAGTTGAAAAATAGGATCAAAGACAAGTTCAGTTATGCGAAACTCAGTTCTAATATATATTCAAGCAGATGGTGTTTTGCTCCACAAGCAAGTGTTAAATAGAGTTAGCTCATATTCGAAAATTAAAGAAATAAAAGCATAAGATCATTCGTCATCCAAATACAACTTGAAAATCTATAAACAAACTATAGACGATGATCCTTTCGTGCTCCGATTACTTCCTCTCCAAGCTCGATCTCCAAGCACCTTTGCTCTCCGTTCGTGTGTTGTTGTAATTTCTCTCTTCAAAAGTGCCAAGTCTTTTTGTTCATATTCTCTTTCTCCCAGCCGTTGATCTCCTTCTCTCTTCCATGATACATTCACGTGTACAAATGTCACTGTTTCCTTCAGACAAAGGATCGGCTTCCTTTAGTGCCACCTGTCTCCCCAGCAGACAAGATCAAAAAGGACCTTTATCCTTGTCTCTGAGTGGTCCCGGAGAGAGAAAGTCTTCAGTCTTCTTGTTCATGCATTTCCTATGCTCAAGCATATCTCTCAATCAGCATGCGGCAGGTAAGCTCTAGCATTCCGAACCTGGTCAAGACTTCACCAAATGCTTGCAAAAACTTATTAAAACTTGCACAATTTAAAATACTATGACTTAATTGCAAATAAGCATAAACATGCAAAAAGGACTTTGATTGCTAAGCATCTTATTCAAAACAACATCTAAAGTTCATGAAAAGAGATCAAATGATAACTCTTTATGAGAGTTATCACTCATCTTCTTCCCATTTGATCAGTGCTCACGCCCGGTTGAGTGCATCGTCTATAGTTTAGCAGGGGTAGATTGATAATTCACGATAAAGATCTGAATCCACGTCCAAACCTTTTGTGAAGGCTCGTACCGCAGTACTGTTCGGAAAATTTGGTACGACTACCAATTCTTATTAAATCTAGATAAGTACACTCTTAGGGGTTCGCCTGGCCTCTGGATTACCGCGTATAGATCATCGAGGTGCTTGTCAAGCCACCGGCTGCTCGAATACTGCTGGAGGAATAATTGGTGCAGTTAAGAAAATGTTGATATGGAGCTTCTTGGTAGATTGATGAACCACTGGAGTGCGGGTCCGGTGAGGCTCGAGTCGAAGCTTTTACACATGCAAGCCTCTCGTTGTGTGCTCGGAATTTCTAGCACAAACATTTTCTGCTTATACACAGCCATTTGGTTCTCTGGATCACTGGTTCCGTCATAGAGCGCGAAGCTGGGCATAGTGAATCGATTTGGCAGTTCGGCCTCGACGATCTCTAGTGTGAATGGTGATTCCACATAATGCTCTCTTGGGATCGTCTTCTCCGGTGGTGGGAGACCAGGAACACTGGCAATGAGGGACTCAAAATAGTTTAATCGTTGCTCGAACCGCCGCTCTATTTGTGCTAGAGTGGAGTTATCTGATGGATTGCCTCCTGTTGCTTGATCCATCCGTACTGGCGGGTTCTCCATTGGGGTTCTGGGGGTCGTGTGTCCTGATCTGGCTCCTCTTGCCTGGTTAAATTTTGCTTGCAGATCTCTTGTCGTGGTCTGGCGCTCTCTATCGGCACTCCCTGGCTCTTTGACAATTGATCGCGTATTAATCTGATGCTGCAATCGCCGATTTTCTCAATCAAGGAGCTCGTGCCTCTGAGTCAATTCCTCTATTTGAACACCCATCCTTTTCATCATACCGCGCGCTATGTGGACTTGGGTGACCAGCTGTACTACGTACGGTTCCCGCGAAATAGAAGGTGGTGGTGGAGAAAACACCAGCTCGGTGTGTGGCGTGATGTTAAAGGCTCGCTGGAGGTCGTCTACGGTCTTATAGCGGCCCGATAGCTGAATCATCCCACGTCCTCGCCCAGCTCCCGTGGAAGTTCCCCGTCCTGTGCTTGGGTCAGCTCCCCTGCCCACCCCTGTCGGCAGTGTGGTTCCTTCTGTATCAAACCTAATGGTGTTGACATTGTTTTCATCGTCAGCCATTTCTTGCAATAAAGGTTAGTACAATCTATCGTTCTTAGGGCCTCACGGTGGACGCCAAATTGTTGAGGGTGTTTTTACCGAATTGAGGCCCCTAAGAACTTTTTATGTTAAAGAACACGGAAATGCAGAAAATAGCTACATTAGATATATAATAAAATTGATTCAAACCGTAAGAAACGTGTGACGTGACAACCAAGCCCTGCCTGAAGGACCAGTTCGATGAATTTGTTACACGGAAGTATGAACACAGAATTTACTTTTATTGCTAGTAAAAATGATGCGTAATAGCTAGGTCCCGAAAAAGGAATAACAATCGATATTTACAAGTCATTTTCAAACTCTAATGTCCCCGATATTTCCGTCAAGTGGCAATAAATGACTCCTTGGTCTCCCGCATGCATTTTTATGCATTTTCTCGGGCATCTCGCGATCATAACTCCTCATCATTCAATGACTCCTCCAACTGTTAGGCAGTTCGCCCAATACTCCCGTTGCGTTTACAGTTGTTTTACAAGTTGGACTCCTCCTGAACGAACTGTTTCTTATTCGAACTGTTTTACCAAATTGATCAATGCTCGGAATGCTTTTCTTGAGTCAATCCACTTCGCTCTCCTACAAAACAATATGGGCCTGACTTATGGGCCTCTATCCGAATTATTCGTTGGACCAAATAGTTGGGTTGTTTATTACCAATCCCCAACAATGATTATTTATAATTTTATAAAAATATTGGAGGAGAGAAAATAAAACCAAGAAAAAAACATGTTTAAGTGAGGAGAGAGATTAAGAAGATTTTGTAGGATAAGATGTGGTCCCCTTGTATTTAGGAAAATTAAATAAGGTTAAGATATGATCCTCTAATATATTTATGCAAAAAAATTGAAGTTCAAATCATGCAATAAATTTTTATTCTCTAAAATTAAATATAGATCATTGATTTTGAAAATAAATGCATCAGATTTATTCTTATCTGAGACACTTGTCACTTCAACGCACTTATATATATATATATATATATATATATATATATATATATAGAGTTGTGTTCAAATCTGAACTAAATGCTGTGAATGAACTATGAACTTTTCATTGTTATGTGTTTAATTGATCATTGTAGTTTATATGATAGTTCATTATAATACTTAATTATGATACTTCATTGTTGTGTGTGTAATTGATCATTGTAGTGTATATGATACTGTAATGAGATATTATACATGCAATAATGATCAATTACACACACAACAATGAAAGTTCATAGTTCATTCAGGAAGATGAGTTCAGCCTAGAATGCACCACTATATATATATATATATATATATATAGCAGTGATCATATAATAAAAGTTTTTTCCATTGTAAATGAGAAAGAATCTGGATCCTTAATTTTATTGATCCAATGATTGCGATAATTCAGAATTTATTAGATAAATAAGGTAATTAGGGTATCTTAGTAATTTAGCCTTTAAGTTTGACTAACAGTCTTCTCTATTTTTAGATCCAAACATTCTCTCTCTCCTAATTTTCTCTTTTCTCCCATTATAATCAAACGATTATATATTTCTCGATTCAAATCAATTTTTTACTAATCATATATCAAATTAAACGTATTTTTACACCGATTCATATGATATCCATATTGAATATGTTAAATTTAAAAGATTCGCACAAAAATCTTGATTTTATATTCAGCTGGTATATGTTCTTCATTATATTTACGTTCATGATTAAAAAAATGCATCAATTACGTATAAAAAATGTTCTCAAATATTTGCATTTTTTTACATCAAATGATGCATTCTTAACTTGAATAAGATGCATTTTTATTCTAAGGTATATGCATTTTTGTATTCATATTGAGTGCATTTTTTGCATTGATTATATATTGTAGTTTTATGCCCAAAATATTGCATTTTTTTACATCGAACGTATGCATATTATGTTTTATGAACTGCACGAAATGAAATTTTTGAATATATATTGTTCACATTTTTGCCCTTGAATGCTAGATGGTAACACAAATAATGCACTGAAATTGAGACAAATTTAAATTGTTCGTATGCGTTGATTATGATCTTTAATGGTCCAGATTTATTCTTATTTAACAGCGAAATTTTTTTTATCACCTAATCACTACTATATATATATATATATATATATATATATATATATAGGGAGTGGATCACCCACTAAAAATTAGTTTGTGCTAAATATGAATGAATCTACACCATTCATCTAAAAAAATCAATGGTTGAGATTAAAATATTTTCCCAATTTTTATGCTGTTTTGCTTTATAAATCATGCTTAATCGAATTAAGCACAATTTATAAAACAATTAAGCACGAACGAAAATTATGCTTAATTTTTTAATCTTTATGCTTTAATCTCAACAATTGATGCTATCAATCGAATGACTGAGACTCATTATTATTTAGCATAAACTTTAATTTTAGCACTTGAATGGATATATATATATATATATAAAAAGAGAGTGATCAAATAAGAAACGTTTCTCCCACAAAAAAGTTATAAAGTTGCTTCAATGCCCACATTTCAAATAATGTGATAAACATCTATCTAGAAAATTTTCACAATAGAATCACTACCGAATATAAGTGGATGGAATTACAATAGTCTATATTAACATCATTTCCTACGTGGAAATGAATGGATTTGCATAAGCATAACAAAGAAGATTTAAACAATTATAATAATTTTCTCGTGAACTTCACATCAATAGAAGCATCATGCCATGCCAAATATACATAGAGCAAACCATGGGTCTATTTGAATATTTAATTAAGTTCAAAGTGCGATTACAGCTAATATTGAAATTGAACGAATTCTGCATTAAAAATAATAGTACATTTAATTACTTTGAATTAAGGCTAATCATTCCCCCCCCCCCCCCCCCCAAAAACCATTAATTAATTCATTGATGGATTTATTAAAAAACGTTATCTCTTTGCTTATTGTCAATATTCACATTCTGGCCGCCTCTCGAATGTATATATATTTACCTTTTCAAAAAGTAAATAAATAAATTATGCACGCATTTTTATTTGAGTAAATTTTAAATACATTATTATAAACTATTATGTCAACTATTACTTATTTTAAATTTAATCAATTCCAAAAATTCAGTTCTGCATTTACAAAGCTGCATATAGATCCACTGCTCGGGTTGCCTTTAGTTCTATGGATTCATGTGTTCGAATTTTTCTAGAGACATATAAATGTGTAAATTTAAATATTATATTTTTATATATAAAAAAAGCTACACGTCAACAATATCCAAATATATATTGTAGTTATCTAAAATCTTTGTCGTGGAATTTCGCTCTCATAATAAATTTGAAAAAAAATTATAGTTTAGCATATATTTTAATAATATATATATTTTATAATATATTTGAAATAGTCACCATAATTTATAATATATTTAATATTTCTATTTTTTATGTTTTGCAGTTACTGCCCTAGCTAGCTAATTCTATTACTCCTTGGCTCCTACCACCAACACACACGTCAAAAACCCTAGTACTAATGAATTCAAGCATCTTCCTTTCTGTCACTGTTTTTATCTCTCTCTCTCTCTCCATCAATCTTGTTCATCGCCTCTGTTCATGTCTCTCTCACTCGTCGTGTGGCGGAAGGAAGCCTTGAACGCGCACGGCTGCAGCCGATTATCATAATTCATTTTCTCTTTTACATTGATATGGACCACGTTGTGGTACTACACTCTACATTTTTATTATTAATTTTTTCTCTTCTTTTTTACAATAATAGATGTCCCCATAGTAATAATTACGATTGTCAATTCATTAAACACAGTTTCTAGTGGTTATTTGCTCAACTTTTAGGCTTTTATTTTAGGATATCATAATTATTATACTACCTCGTCTCACGTCTCGCCCGCAGGAGTAATCTTATTTTTTATTTTTGTTTGTCCCGTAAAATAGTCTTATTTTCTTAAAATAACAAACATTTTTACATTCACCAATAAAATATTAATTTCACTATACTCACAAATATTGGTTACTGGTTATCGTGTCCGGTCATAGTGGGATTACTCTATTATGTAGGAGGGAGTAGTATATATGAGGACCATAATAATAACACTTGTATATAGGATAGTTTTTAGGGTAAATAGGAGAAAATATCCTAAACTATTGACGTTTTCGGAAAAATATCCAAATTTATTTTCATCAGTTAAAATACCTCAATTTTACTTTTTTTATGAATAATACCCTAATCTATTGATATTTTTGGAAAAATACCACAATCTATTATTATTAGTTGAAAATACCTTAATTTTTAATTTTATTTATGAATTATACCAAAATAAGAAAAATTATTGGCTCACACAAAAATGACGTTCAAACCAACTATGTTCGTCTGCATTAAATTTAATATACTAAACAATGAATATTTGCTATATATTCAAATGCATTTATGTTCTGAAAAATATTTTAAATTTCATGTTCTGCTCTTTTATTTTTGTTTCCTTTTGTTGGTGTAATGTCTAATTTTTGTGCATATTACTTGAATTCCTTTTTTTTTTTTCTCTCACTATGTGTTTTGACGTGTGATCTTGTATGGAAATGCATGCGCCTCCGTTTGGATTGGAGGTTTAAAAGTAAACAAAACAATGGAGTTTAAAATTATTTCCAGAAGATAATACATTTGAATATATGACAAATATTGATTGTTTAGTACATTAAATTTAACATAAACGAAGAAGTTGTTTTGTCATCTTTGTGTGAGCCAATAATATTTAACGTGTTGGTATAATTCATAAATAAAATTAAAGATTGAGGTATTTTAAACTAATAATAATACATTAGGGTATTTTTTCAAAAATTCAATAGATTAGGGTATTATTCATAATCAAAAGTAAAGATTGAAGTATTTTTAACTAATGATAATAGATTGGAGTATTTTCCAAAAACTTTAATAGTTTAGGGTATTTTCCACTATTTACCCTAATTTTTAATAGTATATGATTCAAAAATCACCGCAACTTTTTTGTCATATTATGGTCGATTTTAATACTTCCAACTTTAATAATAAAAGACCTTCAAATAAAAAATTTAAGGATGGATCATTCTGTCTCCGTTAAAGTATATTATCTCTTAAGGTGAATGATCACAGACTTCACAGTTTTCAAAAATATATTCTGTTTATCTTCTAAAACTTTTTGCTATTTACTTTAGTTGATAGCCTATTCAGATGAAAAAGTAATTTAATATAATTTAGGATTTTTGTCACCTAAAAAGTAATTTAATTATTAATTCAATATTCAAAAATAAATTTTCAATTCATAATCCGAAAGATATTAAAATTCTCAATCTAAAACTTAATATTGATATTCTAAATTAAGAATTTTATAATTTTTCGAGTACTATTTTTTAAATTCAAATCCTGTATTAAGAATTTATCTTTCAAAGCACTGGAATCTTTCTAAGTCCTGTATTAAAAATTTAACTTTTGTACCTTGAATCAATAACTAAATTTGGTTCAGATCTTAAATTAATACACTCCTATGATGTAAGAAGTCCGGATGCCGTCAGCCAGCTCCATAGGCGCATGAATTGGACTGAAACAACAAATGTTAATTTAGGGGTGTTTACTAGCCCAGTAGAGTCAAAAGCTTGATCTTATGAATTAACTTGATTAAGGTAATTTACTTTCAATAAATAATTATATATTGACGAGTAAAAATATAAATAACATTAAGCTAAATAACATTTGCAAATATTGTTTAATCAAGCTCAATAAGGCTTACAAATCTACCAAATCAAAAATCCAAAAACTCAACTCGACATACGGCTAGGTGGTTTTGTTTTTGTTTTTTTTTTTCCCCAACTGATTTTCGAGTAGCTCTGATTTGTGAATACACCGATTTATCAATCTACCATATTCATTTCTATAATAATAATCAATAATGCAAGGACCTAAATTCCATTTTCATCGGTGAACATTGACAATGAGAAAAACAAAGTCAAGGCCAACAATAATATAGACCAAAAAAAAAAAAAGACCCACAATCATAAAAATCAAGATTCCATTTACTCAACACTATGCAGCCAACTAACTGTTGAATTACCAAGATCATCACATTCTTCAACTGACAAAACATAAAAGTAATTTACCTTCAAGAATTACTGACTAATATTTGACAGCCTCCATTGCCATGAGAGAGTAATAAAAGCAAAAGGCAATAGTTGAGAAATGATGGTAAGCACAGAAAAGGCAAGGCCAACAATAACATCATATACAATAGATGTACACAACACAAGGAAATCATAACAAAACAAGAACCAGAAAAAAACACAAATTTTAATAACAATACACACCTGCACTGCAGCAACGGCATAGTTTACAACATGAGCAGGGCAGGAAGAACGATGTCGGTACATTTCTAGTTAAAACTCAACAGAGCACCCAATGCCTAACTTGTATCCTTCCACCCATTTGTTTCTATGTATTCACTTTTTTTCCCATTGGCACACATCTGAGTTTTATTCACCCAAGCCATCTTTCACTCTCATCTCCATTTAGAGATATCCAAATCTCCTAATGTCCCTTGTAAAAAAGGGGTGCCCTAAAGCGTCTCTTGCCTTGAGACGTTCTGCAGGGTCATACCGTAGAAGCCCTTGGAGAAGATCAATCAAATCTCCACCTGAATGATCCACATGCTGCATGATAAGGTTCTGCACACAAATAGAAAATTGTACAACTGACATCAGAGCATACAAGGATGGCTCATGGTGGAAGATACTGAACAATACACCAATCAGAGCATACAAGGATGCCAGCTTCAACTTTTATGTCAAATATAATGCAAGGAGTTGTCAAAGAAGATCAGCATAACTATTAAACTCAATCAACCTCTATAGGAGTCAATTATTTTTATACTATATGCTGCACCCCTTCTACTACAAGATCGAGTAACAATACCGGAAGTCGAGGCAATTTCCAGACTGCCCTCATACTTTCTCTGGATGCAGCACCCTCCGGCCAATCCAACCTTGTACCCCTTCTGAAATATTTCTCTGTACGGCGACTGTGAAATCATGGAAGAAATAAATATTAAAACCTTAATCTCATAGCTTAATCTATTAAAGAGATAAAACTCCATACTCTGCTCGTAATATCATATGTTGAGGCAATGGCCCTAGCACCCTTTCCATCATTGCAAGATGTTCCAAGTTTTCATGAGTCTGAAAAAGAGCTTCACCCTGCCAAATATATGCAAAAACTAACAGATATCAATATGCCAGTGGCACCTCAGGTACCAAAATGTTCGGTGAACCATAATATATTCATCAAAAGTAAAATATAGATATTTATTAAGGGGCTAAGTAGCACAATCAACTCAGTGAATAGAACTGATATATACCGACTGACAAAAAAGATAAGAGCACATTTATAAAGAAAGTTTAGAGGACTGGGAATGCACCAATAAGAAAAATAACAAATAATGAACTAGATTATCTGATAGCAGAAAACAAAATAATCAATATGTCACTTACAGAGCAAAGTTCCACAAGTACGCAGCCTACACTCCACATATCACAGGGGTAGCTCCATCCCATACCTTGTAGAAATAAACAGAGATGACTAAAGAACATCTAATGAAAAATATCAAAAAAGGAAAGCAAAACTTATTTAGAGCCACCAATTACCTAGAATAACCTCTGGTGCACGATAATGGCGTGTAGACACTACATAGCTGTGATCTTGATGTTCAAATGTAGTACTACCAAAATCAATCAGCTTTATTGCACTTGACTTGGGCAGATTTTTGAAGTAGGAACCATCTCTTGCAGATTTAGATAAAAACTTCAAAACAAAGAGGATGTGCAAAAAATAATTAGGCACAGACAAAAATAGCAATCTCACCAGGACCAGGAAGAAATATAATTGTGACTCTCAATAATTTTTTTTTATTTTATTTTTTAAAAAAAAAGCAAGATGAAAACATGCACCATAAATTCGTAACATAAATCCACAATTTTAGTTTACAAAACATGACAGAAAACACACACGATGTGAAACATTCGGATAAGTCAATATATAAGTATAACCAAACATGTCAAGAGTCTTAAGACCGACTAAAATATTAGGAAATAGTCCTAAAGGATAATGAAAGTTCGGTTGCAAAGCATATCAATTTATTTATATTCTCTCAAATGTCGGGCAACATCAATATTCTAAAAGAATAATTTATGTAAGAAATATTCTACAAGGAATCAGTGCCACTACAGCTCATGCAAAGGAAATATAAACTGTAAAGGAGAAAATTTGAGGAATAACATAAATAATTAATTGTAAAAGACAAATTGAAATACCTACAGAAAACTAAAGCAAATTTTATAACACTAGAAATGATTCAAGTGAGAGAAAAACCATACGGAAAGAGGAAATACATGTTATAAGAAATCACCTTATAATCTGGAACTTTAATATATTCTGCAGACACCAGGAGAATATTTTCTGGTTTTAAATCAGTGTGAATCAGGTGAAGATCATGCATGACTGCAAAGTTGAACAAATGTAAATAAGCAAAATGTCCAAGGCAAACAAGTTAAATTTCTGCATAAGCAGAGAGGGTGAGGTGCAACATCTGTGTATATGAGCAAGAATGAGGTTAACTTCAATAAAAAGTTCAGATACTTATAAGATAAAAGAGTAATAGTGTTGCAAAGATATGGTCACACACATGCGACAGATTCCAAAAGTTGTCTGCCAAACTCCCGAACAAGATCAATTGGAAATGAACGATAGCTATTTTTGCGTAGAAAATCATACAAGCTTGGACCAAGCTTCTCAAATACCTGTTAAGACCATTTAGAATATCCGCAAGTGTTTAACTTACAGAATATCAAGGTATGCGGAAACACCATACTCTTACAAATTTAAGCAAACCATAAATCACATTAAATACTTACAATACAAATATGATTACGATAGTCAAACCAATTCCGTATTTGCACACAACTGCAAGGAATGAAACAACTTATACTAGAATCACTTCAGTTTCCAGGATACATATTTTGAGACAAACTGAAAAAAGAACATTACCGTGTACCGCACATATCATGCCTTGCTAGTTTCTGTAAGACGTCAATTTCAATCATTGCGGCTTCCCGGTACTTCTGTATTGATCGAACAACTTTGATTGCAACTATCTCTTTCCTTTCATTGTCCAGGCATTCTAAAACTTGCCCAAAAGTCCCTGCAACCATACCATTCTACATAAATCAAGAGTTTATTTGTTATGACCAACTCAAGGTAGACACAGAAAAATGTTAAAAATATCACAAGATACAAGGTAAAGTAAGAGATTGCCAACAATGACAACTAACCTTCACCCATTTTACTCAGTATCCTGTCTGCAAATGAGAGACAGATGAATTAGAGACGGATATTGGATAGACAAATTCAAAGGGCATACACCACCTACCAAAATATGATGGTAAATAGTCAACATGTAGAGAAAAAAGAATAGAATGTCAGAAAAAACTACAATACGAAGTCAAATTTGCCCAACTAGATGTGTTTTTGAAATAAAAAAATAAAAGTTGCTTAACCTTATACCTGTATCAATCTAGAATGAAGGAACAACCATTAGAAGGGAAGGAATCAAGAGATCTTTTTGAGTATGAATGACTCAACACAATCTTCAATAGTCAGAGAAAGGTTTTTGTTTCTCATTCTTAAGTAAGATAGTTGATAGACTTTTATACAGTCAACAGGTTGGGTCGGTGGGACTAGCTAGTATAATTTGAAGAATTTGTTTGTCAATAATAGTCAACTGTAATGTTAAGATGATTACATGATTAAAGGAAGGACTCAGGAGATATGATCTAGAAAAGGAAAATTATGCAAACTCTAAGTTATTAACTACAATACAATATACATAATAGTAAGAGAGTGGTCTTTGTCTCTCAATGGTAAGCAAGATACATTCTTATATAGTCGAGGGGTTGTTAATTCAAAGAATGACCATATGCGAATCTAGACATTTAATGCTGAAATTCTAAAAGAGGCCACACGTGTTTAACATCTCTTTACTTATTAGTGTTACCTAAATCAAACAAATAATAGTGTCTTTAATCGAAATTGATATTCCATTTTTTATTCCAATGATAATACTTTCTATTCTCTTCATGCTTGAGAATTAAGGCATATTACCCATTGATTAAAAATATGCATTAAATAAAGAAATAATATACTATACAAAGATTTCTCACAAGTAAACATATTAACTATTCAACATCATAAAACTGTTTGATAAAGTTTTCTAACCAATCATAGATAACAATATTAGAATATTTCAAATAACATGTATATAAGAAAAAGGGAAAAGTTCATTCGGGAAAAAAGGGAAAAAGGGCTTCCTTCCAGCAAGATCACTATATTTACTATTAGCACGTGACAGTTGTATTTTCTAGCATCATATTTATTATAGTAAGATAAAGAGAAATGCAGATGGCAAAGAATGCCTGCGAAGGGCAATGTATTTCATGATTAAACTGAAATCAGTTATTTCTGGTGTACTTACAACGAGAAGTTAAGTTCTCCCCAATAGCAAAAACATAGTGCCCATCTTTATCATCAGGTCTCCAAGGTGGAGAACCGTTGCGCGGAATGCCTTTATAATATATTGACGAACAAGCATAACTAGGGACAGCCCCAAACTCTTGTGCACAGTACATAGTTGGAAGAATCTGCACAAGAGACAAACTTTAATCTTCAGAAGGAAAGCAAACGACTAGCAATCTTGTATAGCAAATGCAGTATGCTCCAACTAATGCAACAAACTGAGATGAACTCTTTTCTAGCTAGCTTTTCGTCCATTAATTTTTCTACTTCCCAACTTCAGCTAACAGAGTATTAATGCATTGCAACTAACACCAATTAAACAACTCTAAAGCCGAGAAATAAAATGAGACAAAGAAGAAAACCCTAAAAACAAGAGGAAATCTGACCCCAATGTAATATTTTGCCTTATTTCTATAATTCCCCGAAACAGATAACATAACTACACCTAATTCAAAAGCACATAACCAGAAAAAAAAAAAAAAATTACTGAGGTGCTTAGGAAAAGATTCGAGCAGAACGGTAACAGTTTTATTTAACTCCTCACTAGTTCTGTACGTATCTACTAACAGTCTCAAATCAAAATTCTGCATACAAGAAAACAATCTAAACATACCATAGAGCGCACGCATAAATTAAAGAAAGCTAAATACATCTGAAAATTGAACCTTTGGAGGAGCAGGAGGAACAGTAGGCGGCAGATCCCATGCCAAACGAGGCCGTTTTCGAGGCCTTTTATCCATGCTCCTATGAGGAAAATCCACCACTCTCTGGGTCTCCATTAATACAAAAATAAATCAAGAAAATTCACATCTGCGTATACAAATTAGAAAATTCATAACCAGTCGAAATGAAAACAAATCAAAACTGAGACAGCTTCTGGGAAATCGAGAACCAGAATCTCATCTAGGGCAAATGATTTTGCTAAATATTCTGTTTTTCCCCCCGTAAAGATTGAACAAATTTGTGAAGCGAAACGGAAAAGCTGTAATGAGAGGAGACGAGGAAAGTAACCGTAGTTAGTTCGGTAACCACAGTTCAATCGAGATGGGTTAAGGGCATTTTCTTTTTTCTTTTTTCTTTATTCTTTTTTCAAATGAGTCGTAATCTATCCAGTCACCTTTGGTCCGGTTTTATCCGCTGCGGTCTAAAATCGGTGTTACGTCTAGCGAAAAACAGTTACAGACACGAGTAACACTTTTTAATTTAATAACAAAAAAATGCAAGGCCTTATTGGGCTTTTCAAGGCATATATAAATAGCATTAGCTTCAATGAATGTGGAAAGAGGAAACCCTAAAACACCACCGCCGAAACGCCTCCGCCGCAGGTCTTTTGAAAATCTTTCATTTCTCGACTACTGTTCTAGTTCCAACTACTAGGTTATCTAATCCATTCATTTTTGCAGGTAAGAATTGCGTTACGGTTTTGGGTTGCTTCCCTTCCAAATGGCTCCAGCTAAAGGTACACTACTTTTCGTTTTGGTTCGATTTTCAAATTTTTGTTGCAACTTATCCAACCACATGTGCGTTGTTTTGGTGAAAGTATGGCAATGCATTATTCTGGTGTTCCTCAGCCATGAGTAATTAGGTGCTTAACTGTTTTGATTGGTCAGTAGTCACCAAATATGTGCCTAATTGTGTTTGTATACATAGAGAAGTAATTAATCATTCGGTTAAAACTCATCAGACCTGTTCAATAACATGTTGTACTGCCCTGGGAAATTTTATTAATTCTTACAACTCGAGGTGAACATCTATATCCCCCTATTTTTGCTTGCTGATTTTTTTGCTGGATGTTGTTTCAATGAGCTGTCGCGTGTTGAGCTTGAAAATGGTGAATATCATATTCGAAGATGTTTCAGAAATTTTAGCCTAATCATGTGACACGATGTACGGTCCAGTGATTCTTGTGAGTGAAATATATCGTTTCTTAGGCTGCATTAGTTATTACCATGCGTATGTGCACTTAATTTATGACTCTCCTATACATTGATGTTTGGGGTGCAAAAAACTGTATCTTTCTTGAAATAATGTAGCACCTCCTTTTGTTTTGTTTATAAAACTTTCTCTTGCATTATATATCTGCAGTGGATACTAGTAAGAAGGCAGATGCCAAGGCTCAAGCCTTGAAGACTGCCAAGGCTGTGAAAGCCTCATCAACCTTTAAGAAGAAGGCCAAGACGATACGCACAAAAGTCACCTTTTATCGGCCAAAGACATTGAAGAAGGACAGGAATCCCAAGTATCCTCGAATTAGTGCTCCTCCTCGCAATAAACTTGACCACTACCAGATTCTCAAGTATCCTCTCACCACAGAGTCTGCAATGAAGAAAATTGAAGACAACAACACACTAGTTTTCATTGTAGACATCCGGGCAGACAAGAAAAAGATCAAGGATGCAGTCAAGAAAATGTATGACATTCAGACTAAGAAAGTGAACACCCTCATCAGGTGAACAATAGTTCCCTCAATCTTATAAGCTTCCTACTGATATTTGAGATTTTGCTGCTGCCTCTCAAGTGCACTAATGAACTTTATATTATGATAAGTTTAGTTTTTCGACAATTACTCTCCAAACTCATAAGCATGAACCATTGTTATTTGTCCCTGTTGTTCTAAGATAATTCAGTTATATACTATGCAAGATTCCTTTCTCACCCATTCATGCTTTTGATGAGCTAAGGTTTTATTATGTTTTCTTTGTTTGCAAATGCTAACTAATTTTACTCTACTATGTTTCAGGCCTGATGGGACTAAGAAGGCATATGTTAGGTTGACACCTGATTACGATGCTTTAGATGTCGCCAACAAAATTGGAATCATCTAGTTTGTCGGAGAGAGTCGTTTTGGAGGATTTGATTGCAAACACTTAAATTTTGTACTCTAATGCAGAGACCAACTTTTATGTTTTTTAGGACTGAAATATGCCCAAGTTATAAATTTTGTTTCCGATTGTTATTGAAGTTCATATCAAATGCCGAAATCGAATTACTTTGTTCATTGCTCAACTTTGAGTTAAAATCTTCATCTGGTCATACAGTTATTTTGAGTTGGCACAATTGGCCTGATTCTACTTTCTTGTCAATTGTATTTGAATTCGAATTTCATGTGGGCAATGACCTAATAAAATTAACATAGGATTAGCTGGGGGCTAGTTTGAAAGTTAGAATTAGCAATTTAGTGAATAATAATAACGAAAATTATGTTTATAGTTCTGATATTTGGGTCCGGACCAGCTCAAAAAATGGATGTGAAATGGTCATATTTAAAGTGTTGAATTAGATTGGGATATTTTCCGAATAATAATCATGATAAGTTAAACAATACACAACTTTAGCTGGTTTTTAGCGAATTTACGAAAAAGGATGAGAATTATAAATACATAAAAAATAACGACAAGGAGATATAAACAGCATTAGCTTCCCTATAAAAACCCTAGAACGGCTGCTTGTTCCGTCTCTACGTCTCTCTCCCTCGCTGAAAGGTATTCGAATTTCACACTCAAGTGTTGGTTGCAATGTTTATGAATGTAGTATAGAGCCATGAAGTGAAGTGAAGTGAAGCGAAGCTCATTGGATTTATATATTGTATGGCTATGTATTCCATTAGTTATAGCTATTGGGTTGTCTAATCCGTGTGATTTTTCGTAGGTAAGAATTGCGTTAGGGTTTAGGGTGGTCGCTTCCATTCCAAATGGCTCCTGCAAAAGGTACTCTAATTTTTCATTTTGGTTTCGATTTAGTAATGCCGTCTGTCTTTTGAACAGAAAATTCCGATTAATTTTCACAGGGTGAAGAGAACATCTACGTTCTATTATTCTTGTTGATGGAAAAACTTTGTTGAATGTTTGCTTGTGGATATTCAAAACCATGATGCATGTATCAATAAGATGTTTCATGAATCATAAATATTTTGAGCCAATATTCTGAATTCTGCTTGTTTGAGATTTTTGATTTCGTTCGATCACTTTTATGAATGTGGTTGAAATAAGTGGTTGGCTGCATAATGAGATTGAGATTTCGAATAGTGTTTTCTGTGAGATTGAATTCCAGCTGCAACCTGCAATATCATGAATCCTGCTTGTTTGGAGTTTTTTATTTCGTTCTAGCACATTTATGTGTCTTCTGCGGTTCTATATGTTGACCAACATTTGTAGACATAGCATCTATATTATTGAACTGTTGGATACTTGGATAAAAGATTATCTTTAGATGTTATTGGCATCATGCTCCTTTTCTCTCGTTCGCTACCCAATATATATTTCAATGATGCTTTCTATGGGTCACCGAATTTTGTGATTCTCTTTTACTTTGATAAATGGTGGATAAGGCTGTATCGTCGTTGCAATATGCAGCACCTCATTTTGTATGTTAGCTAAATATTCTTTTGCATGTATGTCTGCAGTGGACACCAGTAAAAAGTCGGATGCCAAGGCTCAAGCCTTGAAGACTGCCAAGGCTGTGAAAGCCTCAGCAACTTTTAAGAAGAAAGCCAAGAAGATACGCACTAAAGTTACCTTTTATCGGCCAAAGACATTGAAGAAGGACAGGAATCCCAAATACCCTCGAATTAGTGCTCCTCCCCGCAATAAACTTGACCACTACCAGATTCTCAAGTACCCTCTCACCACAGAGTCTGCAATGAAGAAAATTGAAGACAACAATACACTAGTTTTCATTGTAGACATCCGTGCTGATAAGAAAAAGATCAAGGATGCTGTCAAGACGATGTACAACATTCAGACAAAGAAAGTTAACACTCTTATCAGGTGAGCTTGTATCCCTTTAATCTTCCTACAGTCTACATGTTTTGGTCTGTTATTCAAGAAGATTATGCTTCCTGAACTGCTACTGGATGAACTTATAATCAAGAAAGTTGAGATCGTTTGTTGTGTGTCAGAATTATTGTTACTATCACTTCTGTATCCCTTGTTCTTCCTTGTTTCGATTTAGGTAAAATCTAGGGTCTATATTATTTCCTTGCTTGCCCATGATTGAATTATTCTCTGCTCTGTTTCAGACCGGATGGAACTAAGAAGGCATATGTTAGGCTGACTCCTGATTCTGATGCTCTGGATGTTGCTAACAAGATTGGAATCATCTAAATTGTCGGTGATTGAGCTTTTTTTATTAAGAACACTTTAAATTTTGTTTTCAAATTTGGATACTGAGTTTTATTTTATGTAGATGTGGGACATTCGGACTGAATTGCCCAACTTAGCAGAAACTCGATTATATTTATTGTCTTCATAAAAATCTTGGTTCCGTTTCTGTTACCTTTTATAATTCTTTCTTATATTTTCTCGAGTGATTTCTTCCTTCATTTCTGATATTGTGTTTACTATTTCCATACACCCACCATTGTCCCCAATACATGGATGGATTGTGATGATCCAGTTAGTGTATTCATTTGGGAGATCTGTCTGGTCAGTAGTGTAGGGCTTGCACTTTTTGGGTAAGGTTGGGTGTTTATTAGATCAATACCGTGTCATCGGATTAAGGTCTTGACATGTCGTTATCATGTTCATGTTGTATTTGTATTTTGAGCTTGGTGGTCGGGTTATGCTTGATTAAGTCCCATTTTAGAATTAATACTATGCTTTGTTTGTTATGATTTATCTAGTTGTGCGTATGAGATAAAAGTTGTTACGACTTCACTACTATCCACATGTACCATGTAACTATCTTGGGACCACTTGGTGGAAAATTATACTGAAAATCCCTCTCAATTCTCTCCCAAGTTTTATCCATATATACCATGTAACTATCTTGGGACTAAGGGTGTAAATGAACCAACTGTTCGTGAGCTACTCGGATCTTGATTCGATAAAAGCTCGTTCGAGTTCGTTTAGTAAAACTCGTATATTTAGGGGCGGCAATCTCAAATTTGACCCGACAACCCGACTTGAACCTAACACGAAATTAGTGGGTTGGGTCAACCCATTTAACTGTTGGGTCAATTTTGGGTTGAACCCACGAACCCAATTAAATTTTGGATCGGGTTCGGGTCACCTGTGGGTCAACCCGAATAACCCGCCAAATTATTAATTTGAAATTAATAAAGTTTTATATATTACCATTTTAGCAATTATTTTTAATATATTTGATTTTTATTCACGAATATTATATTCAATGTGTTATACTATGAATTAAATTCTATATTATACCTCAAATTATTCATATAATAATAATAACAACAACAACAATAATAATAATAATAATAATAATAATAATAATAATAAGGAATATGCCTAACACAAATTCAATGAGGTTTGATTACAAAATTGTCCTACTAAAGATATTATAATTGTATTATATAAAAAATAGTAAATATAATAAATTAGTGGGGTGTAATATTTAAAGAAAATGAGAAACATAAATTTCTTATATTTTTTATTATAAAGAATATATTTATGTTATAATATAATAAATATTATAAAGATAAAAATTGATATAATATTTTTTTTATGGGAATAGTTTTTACACTATTCTCCGTTAATATATAGATAGATTATCTAATTATTTAAAATATAATTATAAGATTATAAATATATTATATATATGTGAATATATTAGTATATTTATAATGTATATTTTTTTATATTATACATCTAAGTATTTTTATTTATTTGATAATACCAAAGCAAGTAGATAAAATACAAAATTTATAAAGAAAGATAAAATAGTGAAAACATAAGGTTTTACTAAAATATATTATATATGTATGTGCTATAACATTAAAATATATCAAGTAAAATAAAATTAATGTGATGTAATGATTTACACCGCACTATGTGCAAATTAATTATATGATATTTTATTTTATGATATATTAAGATGAAATTAATAAAGTTATATATCTTAACATTTTTTATAGATTATCTTTAATATATTTAAGTTTTATTCGTTAATATTACACATATTATAATATAAATTATTTTATACATTATACGTCAAACTATATATACATCTAATAAAAATAAAAAGAAGTACATTAAACATAAAGTCTATGAGATTTGATTTTAATATTATCCTATAATAATGTTATATTTGTATTATTCTAAAAGAATAGTAAATATAATAAATGAATGAGATATAACAATTTAAAGAAAAAGTGACAAATATAATTTTTTAAATATTTTTAATTATTTTTTATTGTATATATGTTATAATAGAATAAATAAAATAAAAATAAAAAATTATGTGAATTTTTGGAGTGAACAATTTATTTTACTACTTTGCTTTTATATATATATATATATATATATATATATATATATATATATAGAGGAGTAATCATATGTGAACCACCTCCCAGATGTGAGATGAGAACTAATCTAATCCATCCATATTCAAATATTAACGGTCTGGATTTAATTTCTTATTTAATTGATTAGTTTTTTTATTAATATTTTAGGGTATTATGGGTATTATAATTTTTAATTATTTCATACCATAACTATTTGCATGATTTTCTCTCAATTTATTTTATCAAATCTTTCTCTTCCATAATTATTTTCAATCGATGTCTTCCATTATCTCTTTTTCTTCTTCTCTCCCCTCCAATTTTTTCCAGGAAATTCAAGAAACTCCTTCTTCTCCACCACCGGTATGAGCGCGCCATGAGCCTGGTTCCACGGATTTCACCCTCCACCACCTGTTGTGAGCGAGCCACACCGAGGGGATTTTCTCAGTTTGGGCGATCGACGTTTTGTACGAGTTGTGAATTTTCATATTTCTTTCGAATTAATTCTGGAAATTTCCATCGTTAGCCTGTGCGATTTGGGGCTTTTCGCATCTTGGTCGATTGAAATCTGGATTTGGCCAAATTATTGTCTGCGAAATTTGGAAAATCATTTAATTGATGTTACTGTTCGAATTGAGTCTTGAAATTTCTGATTTCTGATTTCTTGGTTGAATTCGAATTTCTGATTTCATTGTTGAATTCGAAACTTTTGTGTATAATTTCATTAGAAAATATGCAGTTATTCCGCCTGTAAACATGCATAAATAGAACACATTTATTGCAATCTTTTATTATTACTGTTTGTATTTGTCGCGTGATATTACTATTTTTTTCTTGTCTTTAGTAAAGATATTGCTGTTAGGAAAATCATTTAATTGATGTTACTGTTCGAATTGAGTCTTGAAATTTTTGATTTCTGATTTCTCGGTTGAATTCGAATTTCTGATTTCATTGTTGAATTCGAATTTTTTGTGTATAATTTCATTAGAAAATATGCAGTTATTCCGCCTTTAAACATGCACAAATAGAACACATTTATTGCAATCTTTTATTATTACTGCTTGTATTTGTCGCGTGATATTTCTATTTTTTTCTTGTCTTTAGTAAAGATATTGCTGTCAGGAAATATGCAGTAATTATGCTTATAATATTGCACATGATTTTCATAATAATAGCAATGATAGTAATTTACTTTTAAAAATTTTAAATTTACTTTTTTGTGTAATTGTATGGATCCGTAAATTATACATTAAAATACTGCAAATAATTATATCATTTACTTCAACTAAATCGTATAAAAAATGCAATTTTTTATGGATAACAAGTTGAATTTTATTTATGATCTTTTAAAATCACTTAATATTTGAAATCCCAAAGAACATAAATTAAATATCGATTTGAAATTCAAAAATTTAGTGATCCAATCCCATAAAATTATTTTAGGAATCAAATTCCACGAAATCAGGGGGGAAATCATGTAAATATTATTTTAATTACAAAATAAAATAACTACATATGCAACTTTGACTTCTAAACAATGCAGTTTTTTTCTCTAAATTATGCAACAAATCCAAATACTGCAATTTTTTAGAAAATTCTGAAGAAAATGAAATTAATTTTGAAATACTATAATTTAGATAACCAAGCCCATCAAATTAGGAAGCAAATATAATTTAATTTTGAAATGAAGTATTTTAGAAATCAAATTCCACAAAATTAGGGGTGAAAATCGTGCATATTTATTTTTGATTTTAAAAAAAAACCGCGTAACGCAACTTATTCCTCTTAATATTGCAATTTTTATCTCTTAATACTGCAGCGAATTCGATAAAATTATTCAAGATAACTGCCCCATTAATTCTAAATCTCTTCCCATATTTAATTTAAAACTGTTCCCATAGTTGTCGATTTTCCTATATTTACGAGAATAAATTTTGTTTAAACCTACCACGATTGTGCATTAATTGTGCGTTAATTAAGGAGGTGTAATCGTGGGTAGTTGTGGGGTTATCTGCAAAATTACCTAATTATCCTTTATTGCAACTTTTTCGTTCTTTTTATGCATCGAATTTTTTAAATGCAACTTTAAATCTGAATCGTTAAAATTGTTAATCTAAGGCTAGGATTAGGTCTTATTTCACATCTAAGAGAGGGTTTCCACCATAGTGCACCCCTATATATATATATATATAGAGAGAGAGAGAGATATATATATATATTAATTTATTTATTTTTAAATTTGGTTAGAATATCTAAATAAGATTTGATTTTGAACTAAAAAGATTTATATATTTTATTTTTTAAATTTGGTTAGAATATTTGAATAAGATTAAACGGGTCATTTGGGTCATTTTTGGGTCAACCTGAAAATAAACAGGTCGGGTTCGGGTTGAACTTTCTAGACCCGAAAAATAAATGGGTTGGGTTCGGGTTGACATATAACGTGTTAATATTAGGTCTCAACCCGACCTGCCAACCCGAACCCAACCCAATTGCCACCCCTACGTTTATTAAATGAACCAAACTTGAGCATTATAGTATTCGACTCGTGAGCTCGTGAGCAGGCTCGTTAGCTAAAATTAGTAAGAAATATAAAATAATTACTTTTATAAAATATTTTTATGATTTAAGAGTAACAATAATGATAAATCTATCTAATAATGAAAAATATTTAGAATATGAGCATGAATATGATATTTTTTTTTTGAATAAATAACATTTTCTTCAAAATAATAATGAAAATCTTAAATATATTCTGAATTTAGAAAATTCGTTTAGGCTCGATAACGTTCATGAACATAAAAGTATTCGATTAAAAAGCTCGAAGCTCGACTCGAAACTAAACGAGTCAAACTTGAGCACGACACTAATCGACTCGATTCGGTTCGATTACACCCCTACTGGGGACCACTTGGTAGAAAATTATACTGAAAATCCCTCTCAATTCTCTCCCTAGTTTTCTCCCATTTCTTGTATGTTCTCCACAAAACATGAAACAACCGAGTTCATGACACAATATATTCCAAAGTTTTAGTAACTTGTAAATAAAAATATGTAATTGCTTCTATCGTTGATTAGTAATCATTTTCAAATTTGAGAAAAGGAAGCTGGTAGAGGTGTGAATTTTCTCCAGGCACGTTGTTGTGGAAATTAAAAAGTTTGATACAGAGATGTATGAATGCTTTGCTTAAACTACTTTTTGAATTCAAAGAATTGCAAATATTGTGTGGGAGAGAGAGAGAGAAATTATGTCATTAAAGTAGAGGTGAAGGAGAGATGTCAACGCTGAAATAGTTGAACATTTATTTGTGGAGCTCATCAATCTTTATTTGGATATAATTGTAATATAATATAAATATATCATTTCAATATTATTTATAAGAAGATTTTGTAGCATGAAGTAGATCTTGTGTATTTTATCTTCTATATATCATGAAACTCAAATGTATATATTCACCACTCTTATTTCTTTTTAGCGGGAAATATGAGAAATGATAATCGATTGAAGGTAATTATGTGATGTTACTTATCAACAAATAACCCAACATTTAGATCATGAGCCTTGAATGATAAATTTATTATTCCATTGTATCGTTTAAACTATAATTTTTAGTAGAATGATGACGTTCTATATATAATCGAACTCGAACACCTCAATTAGAAAGGAAAGAATCTTTATATATGAGATGTTTAGGCCATCTTCAACCCGAAACACCAAACTCAAACCCAAAATGCAGTAAATATCAAATCAAACAGTAATTTATCTCAAACCCAAAACACCAAACTCATACCCAAAAGAATATTCTCAACATATTCTTTTTATTACAACTTTTTATTCTTTTCAAATACTACCAATATATTTATCAAATTTACAATTTGATATCTTTATTAAATTCAATGAAATAAGTTATTATACTATAATTAATCATTAACATTTATTTAATTTGATCCCTTCTTATTTTAACATTTATTTAAAAAATCAAAATTAAAAAATTGTTAAATATAAAAAACAAATGACAACAAAATGAAATAAAAATAATAAATGCACAAAATATATTCTTCTAGTGAAGAAAAAATAAATGAATAAAAACCACAATAAATAAATAAATTAACTAAAACAATTCAAATTAAATATAACTGAAATATGATAAAATAAGATATGAATGTACAAAAGATTAAAAAAATAAGAAAAAAGAATCCAAAAAGTTAAAGTTTGTAAATATAAAAAGGAAATGGGTCGTCTTACAAATAAAAGAGAAATATGCGTTTTGCTACAGCAACTACGCAAATTTGCGAATATGGAGGCATCGGAAATTGAAAATCTCAAATTGAGTCTGCTTTTGGTGTTGGATTGGAAGAAAAATACTGCAAAATTTGAGTTTTGGTGAAGGGTTGGGGATGCTCTTAGAGAGCAATGACTGCATCCAAAAAAATATGTTTCAAATATAATTGAATTTCCCCAAAAAAAAAGAAAAAAAATCTAACAGTGTTAATTGATGACCCCAGTGGTTAGGTGAAAGCGCATAAAATAGACGTTTGAAATTTGATATCTTCTTCCATGAAATGATTATTTATTAGTTGGTACTTATAAGACCATCTCTAGTAATGACTTTGGAGCAAAAGTCATGGAATAAGACAAAAGTGAAGCTTTTAAAAAAAAAAAAAATTGAGTTATGGTGCTACAGTGAATGACACCGGTTGCTTCACCAATCTATGAGCATTCAATCTCATGCTGCCACTTGGCAGCATGTGATTGGGTGCTCAATTTTTTTTTTGATAATTTGTAATTTCATGTATATTTTTAATAAATATTTAAAATTAATAATAATAAATTATATAAAAATTCATATTTTTTTTTCTCTATAAAATGAGCCTAATATTCATACATTTTCACTCACAAACTCAACTTCTATTTTCTTTAGTATTTCTTCCTTCTCAGATCTAGTTATGAATCTAAATGATCCCAATTACTTCTTCAATTCCCAAAGTTATCCAAGCCAACAAGATTATCCTATCTCCCAAAACTATTCAAACTACCAAAATTCCCAACAATTTAAATATGTTTAATTTCTATTTTAACTATTGTAATTTTTATTTTATTATTCAATCAAATATTATATTTTTAAGAGTATGTAATTTTTATTATAGTTATATATTTTATAACATATATAATTAAAAAGAATTATAAAAATAATATATATTGAAATATTTAAATAAAAAATTATATAATATAGGTTGAGTGAATGTCATTACTAGAGTAGAAATTAAGTTGGATTGTGGGTTGTGTAGGTGGAAGAGAGAGAAAATAATATTTTATTGTTAAGTTGGGTTGTGTTGGGTTGTTAGTAGAGATAGTCTAAGAAAATAAATAAATAAATTGACTTCTACTTTTGCTCGTCCCTATCTCATTTGAGTCATTTCTACAGGGATTGCCTCTACCTAATAAATCAACTATTCATTTCTGTAAATAAAATAATGTCTCTATCACATAGGGGCCACTCTTTTTTTTTTTTTTTTGAGGCAAATTTGTTTGCAGTTTTTGCAGCTGTAAGTAGTAAGATGTTTTAAGTGGGAATGGATACAACTAGCCACTTTGAATAAGTGGGTATGTTTTATAGCCACAAGGATAAAAATATAAGTTTTCTAGCCACTTTGTACTTTTGTCTTTTTCTCTCTTCCATTTTCGGCTACAAGACAAAATTTACTTTATTTAAGTTGTTTCCATTTTCGGAAATATTCATTATTTAATTTATTTATTCATTTATTTAATTTTGAACAATTAATTTGAACTACCAAGGTAGTTGTAAATTTATTACAACCTTTTACAAACAAATATTTTCGGTTGTACGAGGAAGCAAACATTTTAAAAATTATTTGAAGATTGTTGAGAGGGTTTAGAGAGAGAAAAATCGAAGGTATGTTGATTTCAACCATTTTTTCTTACTTTCGATTCGTTTTCTGCGTTATAATGTTGTTATGTGTTCAAAATCGACATGCATATCTTAGTATCGACTTGTATATCTTAGTTTTTTAGAAAATATCGCGATTTTAGGACTGTTGTTCGTAAAAAAATACGCAGAGAACTTAGGGAGAAACCCAGGAAAATCGCGATCTCGTGATAAAATCGAGATCTCGACATCATGTCGAGATCTCGATTTCACCATATCGAGATCTCGACATCATCTCGAGATCTCGATTTTATCACGAGATCGCGATTAATTTTAATTAAATTCCGATATCTCGATATTATTATCGAGATCTCGAATTGTCTGCTGGAATATGCTCCTATTTTTTTTAATATTTTCGTTTCATTTATCACAGATGTCGTATCAACGTTTCATCATACGTCATGGTGGGGCTTGGGACAGATCCGAGTATATGGGCGGAGACGAGCAATTGATTTGTTTGAGACGTGAACGGATCTCCTACAATACCATTTTATCCGAGATTCACGAGATCATGCACTGTGATCTCCTCAGTACTAGCTACTGCTTGTTTTACATGAGCAGTATATCTGGGGGCTCGAGGCATGTGAAGGCTGGACTGAAGACCGACGAAGATATTATGCGGATGCTATATGAAAATAGCATTGATCCAATTATATATGTGGTCACCAAATTGAAGCAAAATCAGTCCGGATTTCAGGCACCTCAGTCAGAGTCACAGCGATCAACACGAATGGGAGGTCCTAGCATCTCATTAGCTGATGATTTCATAGATGAGTATGAGGCGGAATCTACAGATGATGATGATGATGATTATTGTGATGATGATGATAATGAGGAGGAGGAGGAGGAGGAGGAGGCAAGCGAGGAGGAGAGGGACGAGGAGGAGGGGCGGAGTCGGTTGTTTGAGTCCTTGGTCAGTGATTTTTCTAGATGGATTCTAGCTCCTGGGCGAATGGATCAGTACGGACTATCGAACAATAACTTGAGTCTATCTGTGGCTGCAGCTCGACATGATCAGGAAGTAAGGAGTTGGGTGCTTCCTTTAATAGAGGTTGATGCTCCTGAGCGTTTGGAGTGGATTATTCCCGCAGATTGGGCCCCGACTCAGCTGTGCATTGGAGCGACATTTAGCAGCAAGGATGAACTTGACCTTGCTGTAGGACTGCATCACTTGCATCACCGATTGGAGTACTCCACAGAGAGGTCCAGCACTACTCGGCTCAACTACAGATGCAAGCATGGGAATGGTTGTCCTTTTATGCTGCGTGCAAGACAATCTGGAACTGTTTGGAGAGTATTCAAGTGTGATCTGATGCACAGCTGCCAGACAGATATTGATCGTGTTGCTCCCCGCAGAGTGCCCGCAAGAGTGTTGGGTAAGTATTTCTCCAGTAAGTTGGCGGCGGAGGGCGCTATTCTAAAGCCGAAGGAGATGATGTCTGAATTGTTGATTCAATTCGGCATCAAGATTGATTACAGTTTTGCCCTGCGGGCAAGAAACATAGCCATTGCAATGATATTCGGCGAGTGGGAGAAGTCTTATGCGATGCTGCCGGGCTACTTACACATGCTACAGTCTCGTAACCCAGGCACGATGTATGATATATCCACTTCTTCGGAGAGTTTGTTCAAGCACATGTTTCTGGCGCTTGCTCCTTGCATCGATGCATTTCACAGCTTCATGCGCCCAGTGATTGTTGTAGATGGCACGCATCTGAAGGGCAAGAATAAGGGAATGTTGTTTGTTGCGGTGACGAAAGATGGCAATGAACAATTATTTCCCCTTGCTATCGGGATTGGACCCATAGAGGATGATGAGTCGTGGATGTGGTTCATGCATCGCTTGCATGTGTGCTTCGGGGATCGCGAAGGACTGATCATTGTCAGTGATCAGCACAAGAGCATAAAAAATGCAGTTGAGTTAGCATTTCCGAATGCTACGCATGCTATTTGCTACTACCACTTGGCGAATAACATGTCGAGGTACGGTCCGCAAGTTGGTGCTGTTTTACGAGATGCAGCCTACTGTTATAGGCACGATGCATTTCAAAAGCACATGTCTACTTTGGAGATTCTGAGCAAAGAAGGAGCTTACAAGAGGCTTCTGGATATAGGAGTTCACCGTTGGTCGAGATCTCAGTGCCCTGGTACCCGATTCAGCTTCATGACGTCCAATGCAGCCGAATCCCTCAACTCTCGTTTGTTATGGGCAAGGCGATTACCTATATGTGCCCTTCTTGAGACTTACAGAGCTATGGTTGAGAGATGGTTTGACGAGCGACGAGCGGCTGCACGGTCTAGAGATCATGCTCTGACACACGTAGCTATGACGAAATTAACAGAGTCGTACGAATATGGGCGACAGCTTGTAGTCAGAGGCACCACCATGCCACACATATACAAGGTGGAAGGGCAACAGAGAAGCTACAGTGTCGACTTAGAGCACAGAACGTGTGAGTGTCGTCAGTTCGATCTCGATCTGATTCCATGTTGTCATGCGGCTGCCGCCCTCAGGTAATATGTTAATTCGAACTTTCATTATTGCAAATATGTTAATAAAGATTATTATAACATGTGTGTCTTATTTTTCGATTGTCAGATATATTTCGCAGCCGATATCAGAGTACGTGCCACACTACTACAAGCAATTCACTCTGCTACAGACATATCATCACACCATTATGACTGTGCCGCATCCATCGGATTGGGTACTCCCATCGGAGGTAACATCTTATGTTGTGAGACCACCGATAGTAGTTCGACAGGCTGGCCGTTCGAGGATGAGTAGAGCACGTTCTGGTGCTGAGAGTTCGACCACGCGCAGATCTCAAGTATGTAGGAGATGTCGACAATCCGGTCACAACTCACGTGCCTGCACTGCTTATATTGCCATTGGTGAGGTGGATTTGAACAGTCCTCCACCCCAAGACGGGCCACGTAGGCGACGGGCAAAGAAAGAGGGGTCTAATATGATAGTGCTGTCCGGGTCAACACCGTCCTCAAGTAAGCTGCTGTCAGCTCTGGCAACCATGTCTCGTGACATACGCATGAAGATCTGCAAAAGCTGATATCACAAAAAAAAAAAAATTAATATAAAGCAGATAATATAAAAATTCACAACTAATAGTTATGCACTTACATCTTCTGTAATATCCTCCTGCGGGTCATTAAGTGGCCGGAAATATAGCTCCCTACTAATAACCATTCCCTCCTCAGGCACCCTGACTTGCTGCGTGATATCGTCCATGAAAGACAGATAGTCTGTCATCATCTTCGGAACAGGAACACGAAAGGGGGCGGTACGGCCAGCAGCGAATGAGGCGGTGGGGCCCGCAGTGGATGAGGTGGTGGGCCCCGCAGTCGATGAGGTGGTGGGGCCAACGGGCTGAGAGGCGGTGGGGCCTGCAGCCGATGATGAGGTGGGGCCAACGGGCTGAGAGGCGGTGGGGCCCGCAGCCGATGACGAGGTGGGGCCAACGGGTTGAGAGGCGGTGGGGCCCGCAGTCGATGAAGTGGTGGGGCCAACGGGCTGCGAGGCGGTCGGGCCAAAAGAGGAGGCTGTCCAATCTGAAAAGATAATATAAATATATAAGTAAAATATAGTCAAATATAAATCAAATTAAACACAAGTACCTCTAGAATAAGGAGGATACGGTGGGGCCCATCTCTCGCTACGGCGAGGGCGGCAGAGAAGTGTATCTGCGAGGTCCAGTAAGAAGACCTTCAACCTATGAGTAACCCTGGCAGACACCGGCTCCACAATATTCTGACTCACACGATCAGCTACCGGCACCATCAGTCTATCTGCGACTGGCCCAATAAGTCGCTGAGCCACCGGATCAATCATCGTCTCTGCCAATGGCTTAATAACCCGTTGTGCCACTGGATCAATGATCAGATTCGCTAATGGATGTATAAGCTGCTGCGACAGTGGTGGCATATCTCGCTGCACCGCTGGATCAATCATGCGATCAGCCACTGGAGCAATCATGTAATCTGCTAGTGGCTGCACGAGCCCTGCTCTCAGTGGTGGAAGAAGTGTATCTGCCAGTGGCTGCACGAGCTGACCAGCCAATGGCACTGCAAATCGCACCATGTCGTCCGTGGACATCCCGTACCACTCGTACCATGGAGGCTGTCCAGTCTGAAAAGATAATATAAGTATATAAGTAAAATATAATCAAATAAAAATCAAACAAATTTAAACACAAGTACCTCTCGAGGCTCTGCAGATGCGGAACGTCGCGGGCGCTTCTTAGCCCGTCGCCGAGGAGAAAAATGAGTAGGCTCGAAAGAAGAGTGGACTGGAACCTCAAAACCACCACTGCTCATTTCGAACTCTGGCCATGGGTCGCGTTGTAGCGGCGACTGATGCGGCGGCGGCGACTGATGCGGTGGCGGCGACTGCTGCGGCGGCGGCGACTGCTGCGGCGGCGGCGAGGGACGGCGCTGTGGCGGCGACTGCTGCTGCTGTGGAACCCTCCTCGAAGAAGACCTCGAGGCACTAGCAGCACCCCGCTGAGAGACTGATGATCGGGGCCTCAAGCCTCTGTAAGGTATAAATCTGCGAATCATCGGCTGCTCAGCATTCCGCAGACTTTGCCAAAACTCAGAATCGGCCTCATCCTCAGTCGGCTGCAGTGAAGTACTACAAACATGCTGAAAAAAAAACAAAAATCAAATAAAATATATAATATTTTATTTTAATAATAATTAAAAAAAAATCATAAACAATAATTACCTCTTTTGTGAAAAAATCAGTAAAGTCAGCATCCCGAACATAATGAGGTTTCCACATCAAGCATCGAGGCATAGTCCCCAATGGCATACCGCGTAACGCACATACCTTTGCCAGATCAGGGATCACCTCGTACGCCCATGCCTGCAAAATAATGTAAATAATTAATAATTCTTGTCTTGTCTTTTATAAATTAAAAATATATTAAATTAAAAATTAAAATTACAAATAATTACCTCTAACACCCAAACAGGGCCGTATATATGGACCAAAGGCACCTTAGCTGACTTCGAAGATGTGATCACGACAGACATCTGATGCAGCAAGACACTGAACGACCACGAGCCCCAAGGGAAAGCCCTCCACTCGTGAGGCCTCTCCACCAATGCATAGACCCATGGGTCTACCATTCGCTTCCCATCCAAGCAAATCAACATCCGGTACACAAAAAGAATCTGAGCGATCTTCACATAATCATCAAGAGAATCGCTCAGAATCAAGTCCCTGTTCATGAAATCAAGGTGCAACTGATCTACACTCGGCAAGTCTTGGTAGTGAGAATATAAGCACCCATCCTTCGGGATATCACTCAATTTCATTGCAGTAGGATCAAAATCTGAATCGCCGAACCGCAGCCCGGTCATCAAACAGAACTCCTCTGCACCTAATCGTAAGTTGGTTTCGCCAACACGAAACCACAGCTGATCCTCAGCCCCATCCACATTAATCTCGTGGGTGATAAGAGCCCAAGTAGCACGTATCGTTCTCTTCTTCCACCGGAAAGAGAGAAATTCACCAAAGGGACCTTCCCTAAATAAATTGGAAATATCATCGTCCTCATCTCCCAAGCTCGCAAATCTAGTCCGAATGTCCTCAAGAATGTCCCGATCGTAACAATTCATCGACCGCGGGACTGTCCCCTGCAGACCGGGTCTGATCCACTCCCAAACCTGCAATTAAATAAAATAAAATATTTAAATAAAAGCAGAATTAAAAGAATTAAAAGCAAATATTAAAAAAAAAATTAAATCGAGATCTCGATTTTGAATTCGAGATCTCGATTGGCTAAATCGAGATCTCGATTTCAAAATCGAGATGAAATGTAAACGCATTATTATTATGGATTTAAAAAAAATCGAGATCTCGATTTGCCAAATCGAGATCTCGATTTGCCAAATCGAGATCTCGTCGTCTCTCTCCTAGGGCGGCTTCGCACAGTGTTTTTCACAGTAAATCGCAGCAAAAATCAATCCTACATTGTTTCTAGTCGTATTTAAGCCTAGAAATCGATGAAATACGAAATCTAATCAACTATAAACATAATTAAACATGTATTTGAATCTAAAAAGCATAGAAAATTCGACGGAAAAGCAGAAAAAATGACGAAAATGTTCAGCCCGTCGCCGTAGGAATTAACTTACTTGGTTTGGATGTTCTTCCTCTCCAGACATTGTAATAGGCGCAATGTATTTTTTTTCCGGTTGGGGCGTGCGTTTTTCCGGCCGAGAGAGCTTGAAATCGCCAAAAATGGAGGCTGCGGCTGTTCGACGGAAAAGATAGGAGAGAGAAAGGGGGGAAGTGGGGTAGGTGGTGGGGTAATAGACAATAAATCCAAAATAATTAATGCAACAACATTTGAAAATTCAGTTTCTCTCTCCAATCATTGGCAAAGTGGCTAAAAAACATGTATTTTTATACATGTGGCTAGATAACTTAACAAGTTATCCAAAGTGGCTAGATAAATTTTGGCCTCATGTTTTAATCCTTAATTCATCAATTACATATGTTGCAGGCCAAGGGGGACTCTACAATAATGACTAATTTAAAATCTTTCCTATATGTGGTAAACCCACTATTCTCAACTTTTGCCTTTGATATGTGATTATTGATGTTTCATTTTCGGTAGTGTACTACATGCATATACTACTTTTCTAGTGTTTTAGATTGGATAATAATGAGGAATATAAATTAAAAAGAATTCTCTAGTAGATCTCCTAGAAGAGTGGTGGAAAGTGGAAACAGTCTTGATTTGTTGTTGCACTTGCTCTTACTTAGTTTTTGATTTTATATTTTTACAAATATATTTCTTTTTTTTATATATATAAAAAATTATAAAGTGGAAACTCTAGAAAATTATTGTTTGTTTGGTACTCAAAGTCTACTTCCACCTCTATTTGGGAATGAGTGTACCAACTTATTACGCAATAACATGATTTGTATAGTTTAATTATTTCAATATTAATTATTAATTTTTATTTAATATTGTTTCATAGTTTATTTTATTATTGTTGAGGTTCAAATTCCAGATAAATGGAGCTCTTGGAACTTTATTAAATAACAACAAACAACAATGCGAGTTTGCATATAAAGCGAAATCGAAACAGAAAGAGGATGCGAAATTGAAAGAAAAGTAATGTGTTTATTTTGATTAATCTGTAGAAGATTCGGCAACGTTACAGCTAGGGATGTCAATCGGGCTAACCCTATCGGGTTGCGGGCTATTCGGTCAGGGTTGAATCCGGCTGAATTTTTTTCGGGTTAAAAATTCTTGAACCTAACCCTAACCTACCGGTTTTCGGGCTGACCCGTCGGGTTGTCAAGATTTACGAGTTTACTTTTGTAAAGATTTTCTTAAAATATTTTAACAACCCCTAAAACAAAATAAAAATGAAAATGATGAACCAACATAAATAAAAGACATCAAACAACAATATCTTCGTAAAAAAATAGTGATAAGTAGATAAAAGGTTGGCCAATCATAGTTTAAAAAAATATATCAATCCTTATATACGAACTATTCTAAGTAATAGAAATACATTCTTCAACATATTAAATGATAAAATATAGATTATAAAATTAAATGTAGCTTTCACTTGGGTGAACATAACAACGAGAGGCTTGTAAAGGTGCTTGAAAGGAAGAAATGAGTAGGCACGCTAATTAGGAGAGTGACGAGTGGAAGACAGTGAAAGAGGAAGAAATGAAGGATTTTTCGATTTGAGGGTAATGGACTACGTCATTGTGAGAGATAGATGAGATTTTGTGTGACGAAAAATTAGGTTTAGAGAATTGGGTTTTTGGGTATAGTAGGATATAAATAATATTAGAAATAATGAAATAATAAAATATTATATATATATATATATAATTAAATATTGCCGGACCTACGGGCCGAACCGCAACCCACCGGGCTCAACCCGTTCGGGCCGCCAACCCGTCGGGTTCAACCCGTTCGGTTAAAAATAATTTCGGGTTGGAAATTTTTTACCCTAACCCTCATTTTAACCCACCGGTTTCGGGCTGACCCATCGGTTTTGGACTTTATTGACATCCCTAGTTACAGCGTAGTCTATGAATGGGAAAAAGATCCCAAAAAATGACCTCCGCACCCCTATTTATAGACATTGTGAAGGGGGAGGGTGTTTAACCTAACCCTAGCTTCGGACGGTTCGCGTTCGCCGAGAAATCAGGGACAACTCAAGGTTTTTTGGGGTCGGTTAGGGCTTCTAACGGTCGCGCACCGCCAGACTTCTAGGGTTTCTTTATCAGGCTCATCGATACTGACCCCTTCGCGTGCTCGATACCGAGGAGTTAAGAGGGTCGATGGCGATCTCCAGACTTAGGCGTTACCAGGTCTTCTGTTACTCCAGGCGGGCTTGCTGCTTTGGTCTAATCGCCACTTGGGTCGATATGCTTATCGGGCCTGGGCCTGGCCCCAACAATAGCCCCTTTTGATTTCAGGGTCTATTGCAGGTAGGCACTAGAATCAAACTTCCAGTCGGAGTGCGCTACAGAGTGCGGAGTTTTGAGGCGTCCAAGAGACTATCCTCTAGGCCCTGGAGGTGCTTCCGGAGAGGGCAGCTCCGGTGGGGAGTAGCCGGGATACTACTCCAGGCCAATACGAAGATTCCTTGGGATTGCATGCGTATGGTATAATCGGGTGGCACCCCGTAGGTCCAGAATTCACGCGGATTAGAATCATTTAGGGGAATGTTCTCTTACATGGAGCGACGTTCTCATGCGAACACTCTGTATAGGCTGCGGGGAGCTCTGGCAGGAGGAGTTCTAATGGATCGTGAGACGTCTGTAGATTTCCAGGGGAAGCTCCACATTCCCGTCGATGGCGTCAGTTGTGTTAGAGTTCGTCCTGCGAAGTGGGGATTATGGCCTAGGGCCTTTGACGGAGCAGGTCGGACCCGAGGCTTACTAGGGGTCGGGCACGAGCCCCGAGCGTGATCGGTGGTGTCCTTCTTTAGTGTTGGCCAATAAAATTTGGTCGTGATTACTTTGTGGGACAGGGAGCGAGCCCCGGCGTGGTTGCCGCAATCACCTTTGTATATCTCTAACAGTACCGATTCGACCTCGGGAGAGGTAATGCATCGGAGGAGAGGTCCCCCAAACAATCGCCGATACAACTTATCGTTGATTTGGGTAAACCTGGTGGCCGTCCTCTCAATTTTGATTGCTTCGTTCTTGTCGCCCGGGATGTACTCCCCTGCTAAGTGTTGAATCAGGGGATCCCTCCAATCATTCCCGTCTCGGTTGACGGGTGCGATGTGGTTTTGCACGGTGACGGATGGCAACGACAACCATACTTTGGGGATTGGTCGGTCATTCGGAATCGTGCTGGTCGTAGCTAAACTGGCCAGAGCGTCTGCTCGAGCGTTTGACTCACGCGGGATATGACGAAGGTCCCACTCGTCCATCTTAATCTTGAGTTCTTCGACCACGGCGCAGTACAACTTCAATCGATCTTCTTTCACGGCGTAGGTTTCGTCCAATTGATTGACGATCAATTGGGAGTCTCTCTCTGCGTGTACCCTACGAGCCCCGAGTTCTAGGGCTAGCTTTAGCCCCTGGATGAGCGTTTTATATTCAGCCTCATTGTTTATTGCAGGAAAGTCGAGGCGGAAAGCTCATTTGTAGCTTTCCCCTTGTGGATCCGTCAGTGCAACTCCGGCCCCATTGTCGTGTATGTTACTGTCGATCCTTAGGTGTTGGTCCTCAAATATCAGAGTCGTCGTGATTAAGACTTAACACGAAATGCAGCGGAATAAATATACGTCACTTACACTTATCGTTGTTTATAATATGTTTCTTAGCTCAAGTTATGATCAAAGTCAGTTTTCAGATATACGCTAGCAACTCTGTTGCTAGGTTTCAAATCAACTTTGAACAGTAGGTAATAAAACAGTAAATGAACAAAGGATTTTATAGTGGTTCGATCCAAATAGATCTACGTCCACTCCTTAGCTAGAATGCTAAATATTTCACTAGAAAAGTATACAACAGTACAAGGATTCGCCAACACTTGCGGTAGGCGGTGAACTTTCGAACTGGCCACGGCACAGCTATCCTCCGTCACTTTGCACTTTTCCGATCACAGCTCCGGTCAAGTCAAGGGCACACCTTCGTAAAACTTGTCCTTCGCTATTGAGGCTTTTATAGTTTGCCCCTGAACTCAATAAATGTGCGGCTAAAGCCCGTCAGAGTCAATCCTTTTCAAGAGTGACTGTTGGATCTTCCTAGGAAGGAAGTTATCCCAATGATTGAAGATTCTTAATGGAAGTTCAAGAATCTTCAAGAATGAGTGTCAGATATTCAATGAAAAGACACTCTAGGTTGTTGAAAGCTTTGAATGCACTTTTTATCACGAGCTTTTCAACTGACTACTTTTCACTTGTTAGTTTTGTCAAAGAGTTCTCACACTTGTGTAGTTTGCGAATGTCTGTAGTGATAGAAGTTGTAGTTGTCTTCACTTTCGGACCTGCCTTTTATAGGTGGAGATTCAAACTTTGAATCTCCATATCCGTTAGACTCAACGGCTCCTTGATCCGAGAGTGTTTGGTCTGTGACAGTCGCTATTGTCTTTGACTTGTACTTTCCTAACTACTTCGGGAAAGTCTCGTCCTTTGCGTGAGCTTTTTGTCAGAACGGCAGTGAGACTTCAGCATCCTGTATATTGCTCTGCTAGGATCCTTTGTTTAGCATCTGAAGACTCTTGTTCAAACATAACTCTTTTATCCTTTGTTTGCTCGCTTATCTAGCCGTTTGCTGATTATTGATGAGTGCTAATATCTTAGCATTCTGTTGTTCAATGTCTTTTAGCAAACATCGTCTTCTCCGTGACTGCTAGGAATTCTTCTTAGCACACTAGTCTATTACAACTCTGTTGGTCCCGGTTTATCAGGGTATAACTTGGCAGCGGAAAATGTGTTAGTTCGTTTCTTGCACTCTGCTGGTTACTCAGCTGACTGGGACCTTGTCAGCTGGTAAGTCAACTGGCACTATGAGTACTCAGCTGACTGGCGACTGGCTGGTCAGCTGGTAGCTCAAGACTTAGAATATCTTAGCCTTGTTTGCACAGTTATATCAGTTTTCAGATATACACCAGCACTTGAGTGCTGGGTTTCAAATCAGTATGAAA